>JAJIBD010025249.1:0-105885 GCA_021461705.1 Cryptotis parvus
CGGGGAAGGAATGGGAGTGAAGGTAGATGATCGGCAACTACACCACCTCTGCTTTGCTGATGACATTGTTCTAATAACACCAAACATTAGCCAAGCGGCACAAATGCTGGCTGACTTTGACCGAGAATGTGGAAAGATAGGTCTACAGCTGAATCTAAAAGAAAACCATGTTAATGAAGAATGAACTAGTTCCAGAGGCCCCATTCACTCTCAATGGAACAAACATCTCTGAATGCAGCAGTTATGTGTACCTAGGTTGAGAAATCAACATGATGAACGACCTAAAACCAGAGCTGCGCAGGGAGGAAGAGAGTGGAATGGAATACCTTCAAAGGCATTGAAGAAATAGATAAAAGGACAAAGAACACCAGCTCCAGGCACATCTCTTTGACTCCACCGTTCTCCCTGCATTAACATATGCCTCAGAGACCTGGGCCCTACGAAAGCAGGATGAGAATGCTATTCGGGTCTCCCAGAGAGGAATCCAAAGAGCTATGCTTGGGATATCACGCCTCACTCAAGTGAGAGAAGGAATCGGAGTTCTGACCTCCGTCGCTATTCTAGAATCAGGGATGCTGTCTCGTTTGCCAAGGCATCGAAAATCAGAAGGGCTGGACATGTAATGCGATTTGGAGACAACCGCTGGACTAGAGCAGTTACTGACTGGATCCCACGGAATGTCAAAAAGATCACGTGGCCGCCCACCTACAAGATGGTCAGACTTCCTTGTCAAGACCCTGAAGGAACGGTTTGAGGCTCTTCATATTCCTGAATCAACCAGATGCCATCGGGCTACATTGGCACGTGATAGAGTTCAATGGAAATGTTACTGGCGCCCGCTCGAGCAAATCGATGAATAACTGGATTCAAGTGATCAAGTTATAGGTAGTGGGAGTTTCTAATTGAGCTGATTTCTGTGGTTTTTATTTTTATTTTTGTGGATCTATTCTCAGAGTTACCCCTTGGAAAACTCAGGGGACCATACGAGGTACTAGAGTTTGAACCTAGGTTGGGCACATGCAAGGCAAATTTCCTACCCATTATAGTATATTGCTGGCTCCAATATGTCTTAATCTGGCTTCCATATGTCTTTTCTGACACCCACTACTCCTGGGTTTTGGGAAGAATTCAGTACTCAGAGATTATGTCTGATGCCATTAATTATCCATGGTGCATTCTAGATCCTCTCTAATTTACTCTGCATTATGAAAGCATTTTTAGATTTGATCTCCAGAAAACATTTTTGCTTCTTTTTTGTCTATTTAGTTTTTATTTATCTATCTGGGTTTTGAGCCATACCCAGAGTGATTTGACTTATTCCCAATTCTGTACTCAAGGTGGTCAAGAAAACAGATATATTGTGATTGAACTGGCGTCTGCCACAGAGTACAAGTACCTCTTGTGCTATGTCTCTTGCCCTCTTTACCTCATTTTATCAGGGAGCAATGAAGCTTGCAGAGGGATGGCTTGACAAATGCTTTGACCCTAAGATCACCACTTCTGGATATTTTCAGCTGGAATGAGGTGAACAATCTGCCCTTGAAATCTCTAAACTCAGTATTTCCCATTTTAGTAGGTGTGAGCCATGCCGAGTTAATGCATGACAGAACATAGTTCTCTAGAAGACTTTTTTCATTTAAAAAAAAAGGGAATTTGGGGCCAGGAGCGATAGCACAGTAAGTAGTGCATTTGCCTTGCATGCAGCTGACCTGGGTTAGATCCCGGCATTCCATATGGTCCCCAACCACCACCAGGAGTAATTCCTGAGTGCAGAGCCAGGAGGAGCTCCCTGAACATGTCCTGGTGTGACCCCCCCCCCAAAAAAGGGGAAAAATAAATAAATAAATAAATAAATAAATTCTATATATAGAGAAATTGAAAATAGGAGAGACTAGCTTTTAAAAAAAAAGAAGAGAATTAAATGTTATTTGTTATTATGTAAGAGATTGCCCTAAAACTTAGTAGTATATAAGAAAATGCATGTACTCACACTTTGATGGGTCAGGAATCTGATGGTTAGGGTATCCCACTATCAAGATATGAACCAGGACTATATTCATATATAAAGACTTGAGTGGGGAAAGATCACTTCCAAGACTACACCCAGAGTGTGGGGAAGAATTCAGTACTCAGGGGCTGTCTAAAGTCCTCAGCTCATCACAGACCCAATTTTGTTCTGATGGGTGGGAGAGGGGCAGGATATACCAGCGATGTGTGGGGTTATTCCCAGTTCCACACTGTGGAATCAGTCCTGGTGGACTTGAGGGCCCATGTGGGACGCCACAGATTGAACCGTGGTCTGCGACATGCAAGGGAACTGTCCTATTACCCACTGTGCTATTTCTATGAGCCCTCTTCACTGTCTCTTGACTGGAGAGTCTGATCACAGAGGCCTTTCCTAATGACAGCTTTATCAAAGTTATCCAGTTGAAAGGCAGAGGAGAGAGTGAATGCTAGTAAAATGCAAACAACAACCCTTTCTTACCTGGCCATCACACCTTTTTTATGATTCCAGTGCATAGTCAGACTCTTTAGAAGCAAGCTCACAGGTACAGTCCTGTGTCAAGGGGACAGAACCACACAAAGGCATGGATACTAGGAGGAAGAAAATTTTTGGGAGCCAGTTTAAAAGGTCACCTCCCGCCGTGACAAGGTACCATTTGTCTTCTTATATTTAACACAAAAAGGAAATACCATTTTGGTTTGCTAGAGTTCATCAAAATGTCCTGTGATAGCTTCTGTTTGCATAATCACAGTCTCTGATGTTTCAGAGATTCTTAGTGTTCTAGCACAGAGCTTATTGGCACTTAAAAAGAGGAAACTGCTTCTCCATGTATTATAAAATGTGTATGGAAGCAACAGTCCCCAAGTGCATGTTTGCCTGTATTTAAAAACCCCATGTTCCAGTCTTATGCCCCTCCGCATTTAATCACACCAATTATTCTTTAAAGCAGAGCTGATATGTGTGACCTCATAATCACCTGAGTCTCTGAATGTGGGGGGAAGAACAGGTTTGATTCAATTCTAGATCTTCTCAAAACTTTACTGTATTTTCAGCATTAAACCAACATTTTGAATTATTTCATAGTAAAAGCATAGGAAAGCATATATTAGGAATGAAACAACTACCATTCTTAAAAATGAAAATCAAGTATGAAAAACACAGTGAACAGAGAAAAAATTCTAACCCCATCTTTCTACTTTTTTGTCACGGTAAACTTAGAAGCGGGGTTTGCGGGTAGCCTGTGAGTACACACAGCAGCAAAAAGAACCAGGCATGAGAACCAAATATTACAACGATCCTTTTACTTGTTTTGACCATTATCCACTCATATATCAAGTATGTGATGAGCTTGAAGCCTCTAAACACAATTGTACGAGATCAGCATTATAGCATTATAGTATCACATTCAAATGGTCTTTTCCCCTTTCAGGCTGTTTTGGTTCCAGGTGCTCATTCTCTTTGCCTGGTTAGCATTTTGGTCCCTTCAATGAATGGATGCACGTGTTCTTTGATGTCAGTTTGACTTGCCTTCCTCTTGAATAGCTGCTGCAAAAATTTAGCTCTGGTTTAAACATATCAAATTCATCCATTATTCTCAGAGAAACAGGCTGGAAAGAAGCAGGGAAGGGATTCCCTGGGAAGAGGGACAGATCAGGACAATGATGGAAATTAGAGGTTTTAAACATTCGACAAAGGATATTCAGAGGAGTATTTTGTAAGAGAGAGAATGAGTATATGGATATTTTCATGAAAGTGTGAGAGGAGGGAGGAAAAGTGGTAGAGACACACACAGACACAGAGAGAAGAGGGGAAGAGCTAGAGGGAGGGGAGAGAGAGAGCCCTTTGGAAATTGTCATTGAAATAAAACTTTAAATACTGTTTCTCAGAAGAAAACTTCTGTTAAAAACATAGTTTTCCTCCAGTAAGTTCTAAATTAAGTTAATAAGAACAAATGGAAGCAGAGGATCAGTCTGCTTTCAGAAGACCAGTGTGAGAATCAGACCTTGGCCGTTGTTTTCCTGAAAATGATTGATAGAGGAAACCTAATGATTTTTCTAGATTTATTTCTGTCGTAGATATATGGCGAATCAGGGCACCACATAAGACTTTCTTGCCCTCTCTTGCTTTAATCTTCCTTAAAAGATATCTCTATCGGGGTTGAAGCAATAGTACAGTCGGTAAAGTGTTGGCCTTGCATGCAGGCAACCTGGATTTAATCTCTGGCACCCATATATTTCCTGAATCAGCCAGTAGTGATCCGTGAGTACAGAGCCAGGGTAACACTGAGAACTATCATCCCATGTGGTCCCCAAACAAAAAACAAAATTCACCTATCATCTCAAAGTAAAACAAAGTTCTCCAATATTTCTGCATTTGGGGTGTCCTAAAGCCAGTGAAGTGATTTTAATAGGTCAATCCATGCTCCTGAATTAGAACAGCTCTAGAAACTGCTCAGGTGTTTGTAATATAGATAAAGGGGGGAAGGGGTGAAAAAATGTGTTTTTCTTTGATTGCACCTTGGGAAAGGTCAACTAGAATTAATTTTTTTAAGTTGACCAGAGCAAAGATAGATGACTTGATTTTCAGTGCAAATTTGGTTATGTCAGCCCAAGTAGCCCCAGAAATATGATCGATTAACCTCTGGAGACACAATGGTATATTTCATTTCAGTCCCTTTGGTGTCACTATGAGCACGGAGCTGTCCTTCAGGATGATGGATTTACAGGGATTTCCAAATGTCTATTAATGCCCTTCACCCACTTTGCTAAGATCAGTCATTTGAACAAATGGCTAGAAGATTTTGTATGAAGATGCTATATAAAGAGTCACTGGTTTCTCTTGTGTGTTGAATATATTATGTCTAGGAGGAAAAAGGGTACTAGAATTTGAGAACTAACATACAGAAATAAAAGTAGTACTTGAGATCCTAAAATGTTGTTAGTATTAGACTGAAGATTTTTTTATTTTGAAGATGACTTTTATTTTGAGACACCTTTTTGGGAAGTACATTTTCCTAGAATTTTCCTTATGCATTTTATCTGACATATTTGCACACTTCAGGAAAAGTGCAACCCTGCAAATTGATATAGCTGTTCAAAAGAGGTATGATAGGAGGAAAAGATCTAAGAATTAAAGCAAAAATATTCAGAAAGAACCATGGGTACTGACAGTAATGTTATATTGACTATTTATTGAGCTGGAGTTGGTGAGTAACTGAGATAGTGTGCAGGTTACGAGAATCTTCTTTGAAATAGAAGTAGATGTTTGACTGAGATGTTTTTCATCTTTATACTTTTCACTCGGATATCTTCTATGCTAAAAGGTATTAGATATACTTGTGTATAATTAGAATGATCATTTTCAAAGCTCTAACCTGATCTACAGGCCGAACTACAATGAAACAAAATGTAATTCTGGACAAGAATGGCACACTGCATGCTACATGGAAATGAGTTGGGTAGATAGATTTCTCAGAAGAGGAAGAAGACTTTACAAAGGAGTTTTAATCATGGGTAAGAGTTAGCCTTCTATGGCTGAAGTGATAGTAAAGTGGTTAAAGCGTTTGACTTGTACACTGCTGACCCATATGCTGAACCATATGGGGAGCCCCTCCATCCATATTGTTCCCTGAGCACCACCAAGAGTAATTCCTGAGTGCAGAGCCAGGAGCAACCCCTGAGCATCACTGGGTGTGACCCAAAAAGCCCAAAAAAGAAAAGGGAAAACTGTTTAGCTTTCTGAAACTAAGGGCTGAGAGAAGGAATCTGGAAAGAGGATTGGGCAGTAATAAGATCACCAAATATGGATTAGGTGCTCACCATATGCTAAGCACTGTCCCATAATATTCTAGGGATATTCTGGTATAAGTGTGTGCTTCCAAGGGACTGGAGGACCAAAGAGATAGTACAGCAGGTAGGATACTTGCCTTACACACTTGTCTTGCACAAGGTCAACCCTGGTTGAATCCCCAACAACCCATATAGTCCCCTGAGCCCTGCGGGGACTGAACCCTAAGCACAGAGACAGGAGTAAGACTGAGAACTACAGGACATGACCCCCAAAATAAGACAGAATGAAACCGTATAGATATGACATGCCTATTAGCACCTTGTCACAACCTTAGGGGCAGGGAAGTACCTCCTGGCACCGAGCATGCAGGTGCAGCCCTATCAGACCAAAGGCTCTTTTCCCTGGTGAAGTTCCTAATTCATAGTAATGTCTCTCTTTATACCCATTACCATGGGGTAATATGTGGGAAGACCTTGCCAGCAGGTTTCCATGAGAGGGAGAGTTGGAAGCATTCTGTTATTTAGGTGTGGCTCCCTTAGCACCTATAAAATACAACATAGGGGCTACAGAGATAGTAAAGGAGTTAAGACAGAGATACTTTATTACAGAGATAGTAAAGATGTGGAAAATGGTGGCCCTCATGGTGTGGGGTTCCTCTGGCTTCTTACAAGTCTCTGCTAGGGTGACGGGCCAAGACTAGAACCTGCCATCCCTCCCAGGCGCCTCGTGATCAGCTGGGCATAGGGAGAGCAAGTAGCAGCTCTGCCCCATGTATGTGAGTCTCTGGATCGGCATACCTGGGCTGGGCTTGGAAAAGACTGCTGTAGGGTGGGTCAGTAATGAGGCAGAAGAGCTGATCACAGCCCGGCTCATCACCGACCCACCCTGCAGCAGTCTTTTCCAAGCCCAGCCCAGGTATGCCAATCCAGAAACTCACACACACGAGGCAAAGCTGCTACTTGCTCTCTCTGTGCCCAGCTGATCACGAGGTGCTCAGGGAGGAATGGTGGGTTCTAGCCGTGGCCAGCCACCTCAGCAGAGCTTAAGAAGCTAGAGGAACCCCCACAAGCTGAGGCCATTCATTTTCCACATCCGACTCTCCTCTCCTCAGAGCTCCACCCAGCAGAATTGCTGATCACAGCCCAGCTTGCGCGCCACGCGGTTCATCAATAAATGCTCGAGTTTTTATTTTGTTTCAGTTCCAAAAGACTTTTACTAATCACCAATAATTAAACAAGCTCTGCTGCTACAATCCAACATAACGGGATTCCCCAGACCTCTGGCTCTTGGCCAGACCTCCGACCATGCACTCAGGCCCAGGTCTCCCACCAAAATGATGGATTTTCTCCCAAGTCAGTCCATTTATTTTATTTATTTATTTACTTATTCATGTATGTATGTATGTAGTATGTATGTATGTATGTAAGTATGTATGTATGTATGGTATGTAGTGGTTGTATTAGTATGTATTTATTTATTTATTTTGCTTTTTTGGGTCACACCCGGCAATGCTCTGGGGTTTCTCCTGGCTCTGCACTCCAGAGTTACTCCTGGCGGTGCTCAGGGGACCATATTGGATGCCAGGGATCGAACCCAGGCCGGCACAGGCCAGCCGCATAATGCTCTCGAGTTTTGAGGTGACTACAAGATATATCCCACCCACGCGGAAGAGCCTGGAAAGCTACCTGTGTCATATTTGACACGCCAAATACCAGTATCAATTATAGACCTCATTCCCATGACTTGATGGAATGGTTTGAGGCACTTTATGTTCCTGGAGTGTGCAGATGCTCTTGGGCTATCTCATATCGATATAGCATAAAATATTGAGATGTTACTGGTGCCCGCTCAAGTAAATCGATGATGTACGGGAAGTCAAGTGATCAAGTGATCAAGTGTGTGCTGGGGAATGCTGGAGTCCCCCACAGTATCAGGGAACGAGTTCCTTTTTATTATTAGGGCTGGCGACAGACGAACAAACCACGAGTCCAGCACAGTTCCAGCAGGCATTTTTTCAGTAATGAAACAAACTATGCTACAACAATCTAAAGCAGTGGGTATGACTGAGGATCAGATTCCTGACCATGAACTCAGGCTGAGATCCTCCAGCAAGATGGACAAGTCCCTGCTTCCCAAGTCAACTCTTATGCAAAGCACATGTGGAAATGGGGAAATACACTTAAGAATTAACGTATCTCAAGATTTACAAGCATAGGGAAATAACATTATAATTTCTAAACCATGAACATCATTCAGTTTGTTGATATATCTCACCCAAAAGGTCCGTTTCTCTGCTCCAGGGTAATTTTGGGTGCTCTGCCTTACTTTTCTAAGAGTTATTTTCATTTGCTTGGAGACAAACTTAGCATGCCTCCTTCCTTGATCTTAGCAGAGCTATTTCTTAATGGAGGCTCCACCACAGCCAGGCTATCTCCTGATAAATTCTAAATATGTAAAATGTTCTGCATGGGAGCTCATGGGTGTTATGAGAGAATTACTCTGATAGCTAGCATTGGGTTCATGATAAAATTATAAAATTATTCTAAGAATTATTAAAATCAAACAGCCATTTTCCATCCTGTCCCCGATCTCCTATTGTGATTTGCACAAGAGCCTTAAGGCAAAGTACAAATGGCTTTGAACTTGCAGAAACCCAGAGTTCACTAGTGCATGTCCTCCCACAAGTGTGTGTGTGTGTGTGTGTGTGTGTGTGTACCTTAGTGAACTTATTTGGGTATATATTAGGTGAAATGAATAACACTAAATACTAAAGAGAAAAGATAAAGCAGGAGAGTGGAACAGAAAGTCTATAGGAAATGTCCAAAAGTGGAAAGAGAGAGGGAGAGAGAGTGAGCGACAAAGAGAGAGAGACAAAGAGAGAGAGAGAGAAGATGTCTGCTAGAGAAGTAGGCTACAGAAAGGGGGCTGGAAGGAAACTGGGGACATTGGCGGTAGGAAATATACACTGGTGAAGGGATGGGGTGATGGAATATTGTATGCCAGGAACCCAATCTTGAACAACTTTGTAACTGCATATATCACAGTGACTCAATAAAAAAAACTTAAAAAATAAAAATAAAGCAAACAAACAAAACAGAAAATCTATGGGAGGGTGGAACGTTCCAGAAGTGGACCATGAATGATCTCACTGAAAATCAAACCTTTGAGAAGAGAAATGAAGAATGTAAAGGAGGAAGTCATGTAATCTCCTGGAGAAAAGAATGTTCTAGACAGAAGAAACAACAAAAGGAAGAGAAGGTGGGAAGATACTTTTGGGGGCACAGAGACATGGAGAGGTCTGGAGGCGGGCACAGTGCTCTGAATGGAAGTCAGACTTGAGTCTTGACTTCAGGTAAGGTGAAATATGTAAGCTTTGGAGCTGAGATATGATGCAGCCCAACAATTTCACAGCACCACCATCTCCTATGGAGAGAACTGGCCTTTCTGTACCATGGTACTTTACGTACAGTACTACACAACACCTCTTTCACTGATGCAGGATCTGCCGTTCAGAGGAGGTCAAACAACATGCCAGCTGTCTTAGAGCTAGTGGGGTGCTCCACCAAGGCCCACTGCAGTGACCAGCCTCTAAGTTGGAGAGGATCACCATACTCTGCGCGTTCCCATGATTGGTGGGACCTCTCAAGAAAAAGGGGGATTTAAATAATTTTCCAGTTCACTAATTGTTAACTTTAATTTCTCACTTTAAAAATCTCCACTTCCATCTTTTCTCTTTATGAGGTTGCTCACTCCACTTTTTTTTTTCTTACCTCAAAGTCTGTTTGGGTGAAGTGCAGGGAATTAAGGGATTGGATAAATGAGAACGCATAAGAATTAAGCTCTGGTTCAACCCAAACATGGATGCTCAATTTGTCAATAATCCCAGGGCTGAAATATGTATGCGTACATGCTCTTTGCTAAGACTGGGAATGGGCTATGGCTTGAGCTGACCACCACTTTCAGTCTAGTGAGCTGGAAGGTTGGATGTTTAAGCAAGGTCAGGGTAGATGAGGAAGAAACAGGGAGGCTGAAATTTCTTCCCAGGGACTTCCCACTAGTTAATCATGTTGTTACATTCAACTGGGGAAAGCTTAGATATGCAGCAGATCATGTTTCTCCATTCTCCCATGTCTTGACTAGGAATGTTTCCAACATTCTAGGGGGAAAATGTTACTTTTAATACCAACACTCTTTTGAATTTTTACCATTTTGGAGGACATTGGGTTAGAATTGCCTTATAGAGATAGTTAGAATAGCCTTTTAAAATGTATGAAATGCAATTAGCTCATTTTAATCTTGGTGAACAGTTACACAAATAAAGCTGTGTAGCCATTCCCCAGATCAAGAGTGGTGCAGTTTACTTCTTAGACTTGGGAAGAGTCCCCTCTCTTTCCTACCCCCCCCCCCCCACCACCCCATAGGTGTACCTAATTTAACTCAAAATCTTCTTTGTTGGAGCTGGAGAAATGATGCAGGAGGTAAGACATTTACCTTGCTTGCCTTTACTTGGGCTCTGATGGAGTCAATCCCCTGCACAACATATATTTCCCTAAACATGCCCAAAGTCAGACAGGGAGACTGGCAGACATGCTGCAGATGGAAGTAAAGAGGAAGTGATAACTCCCAAGGTCAAGTTTCAAAGCACAAATGGGTCATTTAAAGTTGATGTTTTTGTATTTTATTTTTATTAAAGAGCCAGGATTTTCAAAGTTATAAAGCTGATGTCTTAAGACTTCTCTGGTACTTGTATAGGTTTTTATTTCTTATGGCACTGGGGATTAAATCCAGACACTAATACATGTACTGTGTATTAGTACATGTGCTGTGCCATGGAACCACACTCCTGTCCTTATTAATTTGTGTAACACCGCATGCTCTACCATAGAACCACGCCCCTGTCCTTACTATTGTGGACCTTTGAAGTTAATGGGAGCTTGAAATGATAATTTCTAAACTTCTAAATATAATGCTTTCCTTGAAATTTTGTGTGGATTTCTTGTGTTACCCATGGAACTTTTCTGTCTTTTTGCAAAGAAGTTTCTTGCAAAATATGTTTCACTTTTTACCATCCCTTTGCTTAGTTATTGTTAGTTAGCATTCATACAAAGAGCGAAGTCTTGAATTCCTTGTAAATCTTTGGTAGTTTTACTACTGAGAAGGAATAGGGCTATATTGGACACTTTTAATTAATTAGATTATTTTACACTCTCCAAACCATAATAAGAACTCATCTTACTGTGAATTGATTGTACTCTTTTTAGTTCATTTATATCAAACTTTTAGAGAAAGTATCTTAGAGAGGGCCTTAGTAAAGGGCTCTTTTGAGTAATTTTTTTTCTATTTAGTGCTTAGCATAAACATTCTAGGATCTTAAAAATATCATTTAAGTGATATCATAGCATGTAAGACACTAACCTGCATGCTGCCAACCCAGGCTTGGTCACCGGCATCAGATATGGTTCCTTAGGGAGTAACTCCTGGACTTAGAGCGAGGAGTAAGCCCTGAGCACTTCTTGGTGTGGCACAAAACAAAGCAAAAATCATCTAAAATACTTGAATAGCCTGTTTGGTTCCAAATCTATGTCACAAATTCATAATCAAATAAACAAACAAAATGATGAGAGCAGTGTACTAATGAGTATCATTCTTATGTAGGCAGTTTTGAGCCTGACAGTCTACACTAGGTTTTTCTTGTTGAATCATATTTTCTTTATTTTTAATTTTTTTATTATACCACCGTGAGACACACAGTTACAAAAAATATTCCACGATTGGGTTTTAGTCATGCATTATTTCAGTACCCGCCCTCCACCAGTGCCCTATTCCCATCACCAATGGCCCCCAAATTCCCTCCCCACCTCCCCTATCCTGTCTTTTATAGTAGGGACTCTTCCTTTTCTTCTCTCTCACACTCCCTCTCCCGCTCTCTCTTGAATCTTATTTTCTTGATCTGGTGATTTCTGGTAGGTTGTTTTTTCCTTTCTTACTGAGAAGCATGGTGTCAATGAACACAGGAACAACAAAGATTATTTGGGTTAAAACTTAAGAGCTTCTCTAGTTACATTTTCCAAAGGGGCAGAGTGTCCGTGAACGTTTCTTTTCTGATATGATTTTATTGCTCTCATACAGCATAGCTCCCCCTTATGGAGGGCAAAAGCTCCTCCTGTAGGATGGGAAAACCCATCTCCCTTATTTTCATGATTTGAGCTCTGAGCCTCTCTGAGCTCATCCTGCCAAGTTCTGTCTGCAGAGGCTTTGATCTCATCTCACTACCTTATAAGGGTGTGGGAAGGATTAATTAATCACCACTTATAAAAGACTTTGAAGATGAAAGTGCTTGTTAGTGCCACTGTCTTCCTTTGGCTTCTGCTGTCTCTGGATTTTACTATGGAGAGTGTCCCCCCCCCCTCCTCCCTGAGGTAGAGACTCTGTTTGAACTTGTAGGGATAGTTAGTTTACTGGACTTACAAAGAAAGCAAGCTGAGAGTTTGCTGTAGAGAATAAGGAAGCGTTCCTTAAAAAGCTTTTGCACTTGCCAAAACAGAACAACGCTCTTTAAATCAAGCGCCTCACCTACTTTTAGAAATGGCTTTGGTGGGGATGTTGTAGTCATGTAATAGATTTATATTCCCAGCCTTTTTATGACCCCCGCATGCCCTACCTAAGGCTTCTTGGTCAGTCATCTTTCGTAATACTTTTCTCCCCCACCTCTACTCTCAACCCAGTGACTTGAGCCCAAGCTGCTGTCACACGCCTCTCTTACTCTGGTCCTAGTTACATACTTCCACAGTCATAATAGAATCTCACTCATAATAGCCCTGTTTAATGACTCCTTTAACTGCCCAGAAGACAGTATTGCAATGACACTTTTTTGTTCCCTATTTAATAGCCCTTTTCATACTAACATGCCACAAGAAAGGGGATGGGTTATTGATGGACTTTGGAATGTGGGTTATTCTGCATAACAGTTCCCTAGAATCCACCCTGGACTATCAACTGATGTCAACTGATCATGGCCTTCTTATTCTCATAGCAGCCAGGTGGTTTGCTCTTCCTGCTGTTTTCACAAAAGGGTCTCTTTCTGCCTTTCTGAACCCTGTTCCTTAGTTTGAAAACCGAGCAAATGTTCGATTTGAGACCTTCCTTGGATGCTGAAGTCTCTTGAAGTTGTGCTAGGACAGCAGCAATTTATTTTTCATGTCTCTATGTCTTCTGCCTCGATTTACATGTGCTTTATCATTTGTTTTAGAGACAGAATAGTTTCCATGATAATTACTATTTGTAGAACACCGGCAATATCCTAGGAACACGCAAGATTTTCGCCCAGTATTCATTTACTATTTGCCACGGTGCTCTGAAGTAACTTTGACTACTCCCCTTCATTGATGGGGAAGTAGAGATTCTGAGAGATTGCTAGTCTGCCCAGGGTCATGGAGCTTAAACATGATAAAGAGGGACCCAAAATGCAGTAAAGAAGGTCTTGGTCCCCAGCACAGAGTCCATGCCCCCAACTTCTGTTCCACCCTTTTGGAACAACACTTACCACTGCAAGAGAAAGTTGATTCTCCTATGATGCATAATTTGAGGAACTTTCCAACCTGTCATCTTGAATGGTAGAAAACTTTTTAAAATTGTTCTAGCTAATTTTCTGGTCCATTAGGATTGTACCCATATGGTGGGAGTGATGCCATAAACTCTTTTGCTTTCAATGTTTTCGTACCCCAAATCCCCTAGCAACCCTACACACAAGGGTTGCGGCCCCCCCCCCGCCGCCGCCAGGAGCCCCCAAATCCTGACAGCCCAGAGTTGGGGGGCCCCCCCCCCCCTCCCCCCCCCCCCATCACTTCAGAAGGCTTAACCTACAACAACATTTTTAGTAATCTCTCATACAAGGATGAAATGTCTCCATGGTGAGAAGGAACAATCTTCGCTAACTTTCTTCTAAGGAAATTTGCTGATCATTCTTTCAGAAACTTATTTATAACAAATAATCTAAAATGAAATTTTGAGGGTCCGCTATTTGGGCAGACTTAAGGGATGTTTGAGAAAATTAGACATAAGAAAGTGCAATGGTGGTGGGATTGGTCTGGTATATTGACTGGCCATAGCAAATCATCATAGCAACCTTGTTATATAGTTGTAAGGGGAAAATAAAATTTAAAAAACAAAAAAGGAGATGGATCAGTCTTAGCAGGGCATATAAAGAATTAAGTGGGGAGCATTTTGGGTTTGAGAGTGATAGCAGAAATTTCTCTGTAAACATGTTTAGCAGAACTTTGCTCTTGAAATTCAGCAGAACGAAAAAGGAACAGAGTTCCTTTATTTTTCTATAAAGGTTTGGAAGCCAACTGTTCGAAGGATATGTTTTAAATATTATAATGGAAGAATGAAATCAGAAGAAAATTATGAATACATAAATTTGTGAAAATCTGCATTTAAGGAGTAGACCCACAAAGGGATCCAGAGTAGATTCTGAAATGACACAGAGTACACACTGACAACAATCAAGGATTTTTACGTCAAAAATAAAGCTTGACATTAGTGATGAGTTCAGCAGATAATAGGGCTGTAATTTTGTAATTTGTCAATTATGGAAATTTGGTTTATAAAGGGTATTGGGAGTGAAAACCTTGTTTCAAGAGAATACAGAAAATAATTTATACTAATATTGAGTCCCAACAAAAAGTGAGTCTGGATTGAGCGCATGTAGTTCACTTGGTGCAACAGAACAAAGGGCACCAAGAAGGGAAACAAGACAAGAGATAGAACAGGATAGATGCCAAGAAGTGATATTGCTGGGTCATTTCATGGTTCAATTTCCGTGTTTTTGGAGTGATCTCAATATTGCTTGCCACAGATAATGAGATAGACAACACTCCAACCAACAGTGGAAGAAGGTTCCTGGGTCACCACAATCCCACCAACACTGGCTGTTTCTAGACTGTTTCTAGGGTGATGGAGTGTGAATGTGTCATTCTCGCTGGTAGGGCATATCTCCATGCTGCTTGGGTTTGTATTTCCCTAATCATGAAGAACATGAGGAGCAGTTTTCCAGAAACCTATTGGCCTTTCATCTTTCTTCTTTGGGGAACAGTCTGTTGATCTTTTTTTTTTCTTTTTTGGATCATACCTGACAATGCTCTGGGGTTTTTATTACTGGTTCTTCACTCAGGAATTACTCCTGATGGTGCTCAGGGGACCATGTAGGATGCCGGGGATCGAACCCAGGTCGGCCTCATGCAAGGCAAGCACCCTACCCACTGTGCTGTTGCTCCAGCCCAGTCTGTTCATCTTTTCATCCTACTTATGGATGGGGTTGTTGGCTTTTGTGCTGTTGAGTTTTGTGAAGGCTTCATAGATCTTGAATGTCAACACTTTAGCTGATATATAATGGGGGAAGGAGGTGACTGCACAGAGACTCATTCCTGCTTGGGACAGTGGAAGAAATGATATTATACCTGGTGTGGGGCAAGAGCAGATTCTTGAAGGCAAAAGCAAAAAGGTTTCTGAATCTGAGTGAGTTCATTGAGAGAAGAGCTACTCCACCAGAAAGCTCTGGGGAGCAGTTTGCCCCACTGGGCAGAAAACTGGGAAATTTGGAAGCTTTTTGTCAGCAGTCTTGTGGGTTGATGTTTTACTGAAGATAGGAGAGAAATGGGGTCATCTCTATAGACTGCTGCTGCTTTTTTGTGTCTTTTAAAAAATACAAAGAGCAAGGTAAGGGATTTCTCTTCCCAGGGTTTCATTTTCTGTTGTTTGTTACTTTAGGAGAGATCAGAAATCTAAAATATTCTCCTCTATTTATTATTCATATTGACAAAGGGTTCATCTCATAGAAACAGCCCTTAGCATTTTCTGACTGCTTTTGTGTCTGCAGATGAGTCATCAAAACAATGAGTAGACATTAGACAATCGCTAATGTCTACTCATACCTCTGCCAAAGCAAGAGACCTAGAACCAACTCCACCAGAGCATCAAGTGTTCGCCATAGACAATGTTGTTGGAGAGTTCATAAAGTGGAAGGTGAAACAATCAGGAATGAACTAAGCAAGGTAGGGATGGGGGGGGGGGGAAAGAGAAAGGGATGAACTTTTCTTCAGAGCTCACTAGAGAAGGACCACTGTATATCTTTCATTTCATCCCTCAACTTTCAATGGAAGAAACTAAAGTTACAGAGACTCAATAACTTGGCCATGAGCCCCAGAGACTCAGTTTTCCCCCCTAGCTCATTGAGCTGCAAAGCCATCTCGCCAGTGGCAAGTCTACCTGGGGTGTTGCAGAGCCCAAAAAGCTGCCTGTGGTGTGTTTGAACAGACCATCTCATCCAAATGATGCGCTTTCCTCCAGAATATGTGCATTCTTTCCTTCTCTCCTCTGGCAGGAGTAATTAAGCCCTTTGGTTTTAAAAAGGTCCCCTGCAGGCTTACAGGCTGTGCATGGAAATCAAAATAAGTAAATGAATAATGAATTGGGTTACTGAAGGATATTATTATCTCTCCTAATTATTAATGTTGTTAGAAACATGAATGTAAGATTTTGCTATGATTATCCTGCAAGGCTGAAAATAGAAATGGTTACTCTCCGCCTCCCTTCATCTTCTCCCTGCTTCCTTTCCCCCTGTTCTCTTCTGGACCTGAGTCCTTTGGATCTCTCCCCTCTGTGAACACCTTCAGACTCCTTCTCTCCTCACCCATTGCTTTCTTCTGGCTGGGCACCGACTGCCTCCTTGGAATGTTGCCCTTCTTTTTCTATTCATCTTTTTACCCCTTTCCTTAAAGGTCCCTTTCTGTATCTACTCAATTAATCACGCAGCCGGGCAGTTGTGTTGTTTCTGGCGTTCTGCTCCCTCCCCTGATACCTTTCTCTTCTGTGTCCTAACCCTCAGGCTGTTGGCATCAACCCCAGCTAATCTGATAAAGATCATTCTGGTGAATGTTCTCAGTGGGAAAGACCAGGGTAGCTGTAGGCCCCTAGGCAAACTCCTCCTTCCCCGGAAGAGTTTGCCTTTGAATGTTTGTAGTTTGTTAATGATTTTCAAGTTTAGGTTTCATGTTTTTCAAAAAGAAGAGATAGAAAATTACAGCAAAGAAATGTCTGGAACAAAACAAATGGAAGAGATGCATCAAGTTACCCACCATCCTCACATCCCTGTTAGTTTTCCTTCCCTATATCAGTCAGTCAGAATTCTAGCACTGAGCCTAATTTCTGCACTTTTTGACTGCACATGATCAGAATCATCTTAAATTTATTTCAACATGATCATGGTAATTTTCCTCTTTAATGAATGTAATATTCCATTATGTTGGTGGTGCCATATTTATAAGAACTCTATTCATAAAAATAAGATTTCATTGCTCTAGAACAAATGCCCAAAAGTATACTAGGTTGTCCGACACAATTTTTTTTTCATTTTAAAAGAAAGGGCCAAATTGTTTTCTATGGTGATGGTACCAGGTTACATTTTCTTTCTATATATAATATAAGAGAGATATAATATCACATTCTCCTCAACAGTCAGTTTAGGGACTACTTTAAATTTTATTCCTTTGAATAACTGTGCTCTGCATTGTTTCATTGAAATGATAGTGCTCTTCCCATGGGCTGCAGTTTTCTTTGTGGTAGATACACACCCTTTGAGCTTCCACTGATAGACACTTCTGTTCACTGCATTTGTATCTCTGGGGCATGGATTTACATTTCGCTAATAAATAGGGCCATTGGACTTTTTTTTCTGGGTTTGTGCCTTTCATATCTATCATCCTTTGTCCCCTATAAGAGTAGATTCATGTTGAATTTTCAGTTAAACTACATATGGCTCCAGGCACATCTCTTCTACTCCACCATTCTCCCTGCATTAACATATGCCTCAGAGACCTGGGCCCCTACGAAAGCAGTATGAGAATGCTATTCAGGTCTCTTAAAGAGGAATCGAAAGAGCTATGCTTGTAATATCACACCTCACTCAAGTGAGAGAAGGAATCCGGAGTTCCGACCTCTGTCAACAATCTAGAGTCAGGGATGCTGTCTCATTTGCCAAGGCATCGAAAATCAGATGGGCTGGACATGTAATGTGATTTGGAGATGACCACTGGACTAGAGCCATTACTGACTGGATCCCATGGGATGTCAAAAGATCACATGGCCGCCCACCTATATGGATGGTCAGACTTCTTCGCCAAGATCCTGAATGAATGATTTGAGGCTCTTCATATTCTGGAAGCAAGCAGACGCCATTGGGCTACACTGGAATGTGATAGGGTCAAATGTAAATGTTACTGGCACAGGCTTGAGGAAATCGATGAACAGCGGAATGTCTAGTGATCTAGTGACCATAAATTGACCATCAAAGTTGGTTTTAATAGAGAGGAAATCAATGAGTTGGAAACCAAAAAAAAAAATGCAAAAGATTAATGAAACCAAGAGCTGTTTTTTTTGAAAAAATAAATAAGATTGACAAACCATTGCCAAGACTTGTAAGGACAGGGAAAGAGAGAACCCAAGTAAACAGAATTAGAAATAAAAATGGTGACATCACAACAGAAACCACAGAAATCCAAAAGATCATCAGAGATTACTCTGAGAGCATGTATGCCGTGACACACGAGAATCTAGAAGAATTGGATAAATTCCTGAAGTCCTATAACCTCCCATGGCTGAAACAAGAAGACCTGCAATAGATGACTAAGCCTATCACCATTGAGGAAATTGAAACAGTAATTAAAAGTTTGCCCAAACACAAAAACCCAGGTCCAGATGGATTCTCTAGTGAACTCTACCAAATCTTTAAGGAGGACCTACTGCCAGTCCTTTTCAAGCTCTTCCAGGAAATAGAAGAAACAGAAACACTCCCAAACAGCTTCTAAGAGACACATATCACCCTGATACCCAAAGCAGGGAGAGACAACACAAAGAAAGAAAACTACAGACCAATATCCCTGATGAACACGGATGCTAACTAAGATCTTCAACAAAATACTAGCAAACAGAATCCAAAGACTCATCAAGAAGATTATACATCATGATGAAGTAGGATTCATCCCGGGAATGCAAGGATGGTTCAACATTTGCAAGTCAATCAACATAATACATCATATCAATAGAAGAAAAAAATAAAAACCATATGATCCTATCAATAGAAGCAGAGAAAGCATTTGACAAGATCCAGCACCCATTCATGATTAAAACCCTCCAGAAAATGGGAATTGAAGGGACTTTCCTCAAGATAGTTACAGCCATCTACCAAAAACCCACAGCGAGCATCATTCTCAATGGGGAAAATTGAAAGCCTTCCCTCTTAGATCAGGGACAAGACAAGGTTGCCCACTCTCACCTCTTTATTCAATATAGTACTGGAAGTACTTGCCATAGCAATCAAAGAAGAAAAGGACAATAAGAGCATCCAGATAGGCATGGAAGAGGTCAAGCTATTATTATTCATAGATGACATGATATTATACCTAGAGAACCCTAAACTCTCTACCAAAAAAACTCCTAGAAACAATAGATACATATAGTAGAGTGGCAGGATACAAAATCAACACCCAAAAATCAGTGGCTTTCCTATATACAAATAACGAAAGAGAAGAAAAGGATATTAAGGAAACGATTCCATTCACAATTGTGCCACAGAAAATCAAATACCTAGGAATCAACTTACCCAAGTGTGTAAAGGACCTGTACAAAGAAAACTACAAGACACTGCTCCAAGAGATAAAAGAGGACATAAGGAAATGGAAACATATTCCCTGCTCCTGGATGGGGAGAATCAACATTGTCAAAATGGTAATACTCCCTAGAGCTCTGTACAGATTCAGTGCAGTTCCTATGAGGATGCCCATGACATTCTTCAAAGAAATTGACCAAACAGCTCCTGAAATTTGTATGGAACAATAAACCCCCCAAAGATAGCTAAAGCAATCCTTGGGAAAAAGAAGATGGGAGGCATCACCTTTCCCAACTTCAAACTGTACTACAAGGCAGTAGTAATTAGAACAGCGTGGTATTGGAATAAAAACAGACCTGTGGACCTATGGAATAGAATTGAGTATCCTGACACCCAACCTCAAACACATGATCATTTAATCTTTGATAAAGGTGAAAAGAGTCCAAAATGGAGTAAGGAAAGCCTCTTCAACAAGTGGTGCTGGGAAAACTGGGCAGCAACATGTAAAAATATGAATTTGGACCTGTGTCTAACACCATGCACAAAAAATCAGATCAAAAATGGATTAGAGATCTGAATATCAGACTTAAATCCATAAAGTACATTGAAGAAAATATAGGAAAAACCCTCCACGACATTGAAGCTAAAGGCATCTTCAAAGGTGAAACATCACTAACAAAGCAACTGGAAGAAAAGATGGGACTACATGAAACTAAAAAACTTCTGCACCTCAAAAGAAACAGTGACTAAGATACAAAAGCAGTCCACAGAATGGGAAAGAATATTCACCCAATACCCATCTGATAAGGGGTTAATATCCAGGATATATAAGGCACTGGTAGAACTTTACAAGAAGAAAACAAACAACCCCATCAAAAAATGGGGAGAAGAAATGAACAGAAACTTCAACAAGGAAGAAATTCAAATGGCCAAAAACATGAAAAAATGCTCATCATCACTAATTATCAGAGAGATGCAAACCAAAACAACAATGAGATACCACTTTACACCACAGAGACTGGCACATATTCAAAAGAGCAAGAACAACAAGTGCTGGCGTGGATGTGGGGAAAAGGGGACACTCATCCATTGTTGGTGGGAATGCCGGCTGGTACAGCCTTTCTGGAAAACAATAGGACATTCCTCCAAAGACTAGAAATTGAACTCCCATTTGACCCAGCCATACCACTCCTGGGAATATACTCTTGGAAGCCAAAAATACGCAGCGGAAACACCATCCCTACTTTTATGTTCATAGCAGCATTATTCACAATAGCCAGAATCTGGAAGCAACCAGAGTGCCCGAAAAATCGATGACTGGATAAAGAAGCTTTGGTACATCTACACAATGGAATACTATGCAGCTGTTAGGAAAAATGAAGTTATAAAATTTGCCTATAAGTGGATGGACATGTAGAAGATTATGTTGAGTAAAATTAGCCACAAGGAGAGAGACAGATACAGAATGACTGCATTTATTTGCATGACATAAATATATATGTACATATTAAGATACCAATATCCAAGGTCAAGTGAAACATATATCAGGAGGTCTTGTCAAAGGTGGAATTATCACAAACGTGTGGGAGTCAGAGGTTAGGTAAGACAGAAAAATGGAACAGTGTGGTAACAATTGTCGAGGGTACTAATACCAACCTAGAACTGAGCATTAAATAGAGACAAAAGATACACATGACAACCCTTTAATGAATGTTCTGTAATCCATAGTCTGGAAAAAGAGAGAGAGAAAGGGAAAGAAATAAAGAACTTGCCATGCTGGCATGCTGGGCGGAGGGGAAGGGAACCGGGCTGGAACACTGTATGACCAAAACCCAAATATGAACTTTTTTAATTGTATATTTTGTAATTGTATATCTCACAGTGATATAAAAATGCTTTTAAAAAAATTAAATAAATAAATAAATAAGTGAATAAATAAATAAACTTAGAAAAATTGGTTTTAAGTATGCTTCTTAGCTGCAGTTAAGTACATTTGTTCTGTTGTAGAATCAAGTTCTAGAATTCTTCATCTTGTAAAATAAAACAATTTTGCCCATTTAATAGTAACTCCCATTCCTCCCTTCCTCCAGCCACCCTTTGACTCTCCCTGACTTTAAATCTGACTGTGTTAGGTACTTTATTTAAGTGGAGTTATGCAATCTTTATCCCTTTTTGTGATGGGCTCATTTCACTTAGACTAATGTCCTGAAGGTTCATCTATGTTGGAGCAAGTGTCAGATTTTTAATCATTTGAAAAATAGAATAATTTCCCATTTTAGGTTTATACTCCATTTGTTTGCTCATCAATAGGAAAAATATTAAGGTTTGAAAGTTCATTATAGATTCTAGATATACGTAGATAAGGTGGCCTCTCTGTAATCTGTTCTTTTCTAAATTGAGTATATCTGATAAATAACATTATGTAAACTTAAGGTGTTACAACCTGTTACTTTGATGGATCCATGTTTTGAATTATAATTGCCTTTTTAGCAATATTTACCATACCACGCAATTGTAGAATGATTTAATGATCTATATTCACTACACTGTGCATTCAAAATCTCTCTGACATCTTCACTGCCGGCAATCATACCCACTAACAGCAGCCTTATTCCATTCCCCCTTTCCCGTGGTATCATTTGCTTTCTGTGTTTTACTGGCTTGTTGTTTTATTTTCCACATGTGAGTGAGGTCATGCAGCCTTTGGCTTTTTTGTTCTGACTCATCTCACTTAGAACAAATGCTCAAGGTCCATCCATGCTGTTGTGCAGGATGGGTTAGTTTCACGTTTTATGGCTGAGTAAGATTCCATTGTGAATTTTTTACGACATCTTTGTTTTCCATTCATGATTCACGAACCTTTAGACTGTTTTTATTATTTTCCTCTTTCTCCCCCCCCCTTACCGTATCTTTCACAAGGCAAGTTTTTAATTTTTGAGGTTATTCAATTTCTCTGTTTCCCTCTTATGGCATCAAGTTTAAGAACTCACCACCTAATTCTATCTCTGAAAGACTTCCCCCCTTCCTCCATCGCCATTCCTTTTTATTTTTTTTTTTGGGGAAATATTTTGTAGTTTCTTATTGAACATTTTAGTCTGTGATCCATTTCAAGTTCATTTTGTAGACTGCACAAGGCTTAGATCAAGATCATGTAACTTCTATTTTTTTTAGAATACCAGAGGGATTAATAAAGCAGAAAGCATCCAAGCTTTAAAAAATCTGCTCTTTATTTCTAATTTAGGGAATGACTATCATATCACAGATGCCATGAAATTACAGCCTGTGTCAGAGTAAATCTCAGGTTTGGCAAATTTAAACTTCGTAGGGGGAAAGGACAATCTGAACATAAAAGTGTGGGGAGTTATTTAGCGAGCAGATGGGTGGTCCTCAGAGCTCTGTACAGAGCACACACAGCACATGTTGATTTCTTCAGCCAACCCCAGATCACACCCATTGCTGCATTGAAATTGTTGATATTTCTACTTCCACTGTTGGAGGGTGCTGACTCCTTCTATTCAGAGTATGACCACAGGTAAATAGCCTCTGCTTAGCAATGCCCAGTTTGCTTTCCCCTTTGTTCCTATCTAAAGGGAATATAGGAGCCAAACCTTTTATATAACTGTCTTTCTAAGAAACTAAATGGGAGCTTTCATTTCAGAAAAGTCCAGGTATTCCTCACAGGTAGGTATCACAGGAGTGTGCTAGGCTAGTAAACATTTATCTAGTCTTTCTTATGTGCCAGGCACTGTTGTAAGAATTTTGCATAAAATAACCAACTTTCATTTCAACCTGGAAGACTGATTTTTCATCTTTTACCTACAGGACGACTGAAGAACAGGAGGGCCAGGTAACAAGACCAGGTGCTTGGGGTTGGGAATTACGAAAACGAAAATTCCAATGGGACAGAGTGACTCCAGGGTCTGTGATTAACCACTGCTCCCCTCCTTTACAGGGTTCTGTGAATGTGCACAGAGTGTCCAAGAGGATCAATCTATTGAAAATCATGAGAGGGGCGGCTCCACCACCTGTGGTTGTGGTTGTAGTAGTCAGGTTTTACCATGACATCTGGTATTTTTCTTATAATAAAGAGTTAGAGCCAGCACATCCCACTATGTGGCTCTAGTTCGAACTTCACTTGATACCTTGGGTAAGTCACTCAATGAACTTCTACCTCCTACTTCATGATGGATGATGAAAATATCTCACTTGCGCCACAGTCCACTGTGAGTATCTAGGCGGCTGACGAATGTTAGTGGTGGTTATCAGAGTATTGCCGGATGGTATGGAAACGGGGGATGCTGGCTCATTGTCTCTGTTTGAATCTTGGTTTGAAAGTTACAGTTTGTTCTTTCCTATATCTCTGTTTGCCCTGAAACAATGGCAAAAAAAGCTTGTCTCCAACACGCTGCTCTTTCAGTAAGGAGAGAAATGACCTAAAACCTACGCCAGCAGAACTTACAACACTGATTCACATCCCTGTTTTGCCTTGCTTTCTGAAGCAACCCGGCTCTTATTTTTCATCAAATCCCTGAATGGAAAGAGACATTTATAGCTCAGTGCTAAGTGTGCAATTTATAGAACCAAAGTGGAGGCTGCATAAAGGAGACTCAGTTCTGCTACTATACATGAAATTCCTGCAGAATATATGGGAAGTGCAGTGAATGGTCTGAGTAATACATTTAGCCCTGAGTAATTTTTATCAGAACTAGATCTATTGCACTCTATATAGATGGTGCCAGAGCATTTCAACCTATATAAGTAGCAGCTTTGGAAGGGGTGGAATAAAACAGCAGGGAATCCAGTTCAAAGTAAACGGGACATTTAAACCTCTTTTTAAATCTAGCTCAAAATTAGGAGCAGGAAAGGGTGGAAAACAGGAGGAAGCAGGTAAAAGTCAAATCTGTATCGATGTCAATATTGTAGAAAACACACATTTAACCTTGCTCTGGAGAGGTTGGATCATATTGTCTAGAACCAATAAGGCCCAGATTGAAATTCTGACTTGAAGCTTGGCACTGAGAAGCACCAGCTGTGCCCTGGGCTAGTTCCTCTCTCTGTAATTCAGTTTCCTCATCCTTAACACAGGGATCATCACAGTATTTACCTCACAGGCTGATTGCAAGTATTCAATGAGGAAACCCATGTAATGAGTTTAAAGCAGCAGCTGGCACACACTAAGCCAAGCGTATAAATTGATTTGTATTTGTTTGTATTATCTAAACACATGTGCCTTGAAGTCAGCTTTTCAATAGGAGAGGAATTGAAATTTACTTAAAGCGCCATATATAACATCATGGTTTCAATCAGGCTTTAAAGATGTCCACCTCTAATACCCGGTTTGTGGTGATTGTTCTGTAAAACATTGAAATGTTGTGGTAACGTGAATTTGCTGTAGGAGTTTCTTTAACTGCTTCCTCTCACTTTTCCTCCTTTGCATCGCTGGCCAGCAACGCCAGTCCATAGAGTGCCCGGATGACCAAGGGAGTTTGGGGATACGAGGCTGGACTCATGCTTTGACCATCACTGTCTCTAATCTTTTGTTGAATGTTCCTTTCATTTGGGAAACTTGTCCCCATCTCATCTCATGTGCCTCATTGGGTTTTAAAGCAAAGCTCCCTGCCTCTTAGAATATGGAGTGAGCCTATATCACTGTGTCCTGGTGAGAAAGAGACAGCACCCCAAAACTGGCTAACGAGAGGAAACTATAATGAAGACAAAGCTTCCATAGTCAGGGAGTGGGATTCAGAGAAGAGGGTTACAAAACTTATTGGGCCTCCATCCCCCTTTTCAGAAAAAAATAAATCACTCAATGTCCCCCTGAAAATCTACTTTGTTTAAGCAAGCCAAAAGAAAGCTCCCACCCACCATGTTGATTTTGAGGCTACCAACCTCCTTCCTCCTTCCCTTTCATTTTAGCACCTTCCCAGGAAGGAATATTGCCCACTTTTGGGAAACACTGATTTTGAGAAACAATCAAGAGACACAAAGTATTTGGGGAAAGGAAAATTTGGGGTGGGTAGAAGGGGAGCACTGCTGTCTCTGAGCCACAAAGCAAAGGGAGGAAATGGTGGTCAGGCCATGGGAAGGCAGCCTCTGATGAAGAGGGCCCCCTGGAAACAGTGGAGCTGTTCTGAAGAGCAATTTAGGGACCAGATACTGTTACATCTGCTCTTCTTGAACTTCTAAAACCATGTATTCTTCACTTATTAGCCAAATCCAACAGAGATTCAGAGGGTAGGGAGCCTGAATACGTTTCCGTGCAAGTCTATCCAATTAGGGGAGCAGTTATCAGTGGAGAGTGGATTACAGGTTGACCAACCATTCCCGTTTGGTTTGATTGGTCTGAGAGTTTCTTAGGACAGAAAACTTTTAGTGACTTAGTTAAACCAGTCCAGGAAAGCTGGGACATCTGGAGGAGCAGAGTGGGTGGAAGAGAATCCAAGTCTGACCCATAATGGCATAGCCATTGTTATAGCTACAGCAATTTATTTTCTTTGTCTGATCATCACCCAAAAGAGAGAGAGAGAGAGAGAGAGAGAGAGAGAGAGAGAGAGAGATATTCATGAGTAACCTAATCTAATAAAGTCCAATAATGAGTGTGAGACAATCAAGTCACCAGTGAAATTACTGTGGGTGCTTTGTAGAGGCAGGTCCAGTAGGTATAATCTTAATCCTATTGATCAACTGTTTGGTCTGCACACTGGATTCCATCTATTTGGAGGCTTTCAAATAATTGTCACTTGGTCAATTGTTCTTGCATCTGCTTTAGTCAGTGGGGAGGTGACTAACATTTCATTGTGAAGCTGAGATCAAGAACTAGGTTATCTTCCAAAGGGAACCCTGTTGACTGCTCTGGAGAGATGCTGCATGAAGACGGCTTTATGAGTGACAACATCCAGGTCTCACCAGCTGCCACTAGGGCTTTGTATGAGTTTCCAGTATTGGTGGTATGAACTAAAACATGGTCTCAGAATCTCTCAGTGACCCCAGAGGGAAAAGTTATGGGGCATCCAGGCTTCTAATCATGTCCATTTTGTTATCCAATTGTTTGATGATAAGTTTTGGTCTTCAGTGAGACTTCATCATGTCTCTGAGATATGAGAACAGGTTGTTATCTCAAGTTCTAACAGCTTAGATGTCCCCCACACACACGTGTGTCTGTGGGGTGCATGTGTAGAACAATCTAATTTAATAAAGTTTAATGAGTGTGAGACTGTCAGGTCCTCAGGAAGTCCCCGCTTGCCTCCCTCATTCATGTTCGCACAGATGGCAACCACTTCTTGTGTTCTTTGCCCTCTCCCTCCCTTTACTGCATTCCAGCTGCCCAAAGATTCCACCTAGCTCTCCTGGAAGTAATCTCCCAGTGGGTGGATTTTGTGTTGACACATTCTAGTCTATTTATAGGCAGGCTTCCCCCAAATGCTTCTGGTCAGGATGTGTTGTCATGGGTGAAGGCTCTCAGTTCTTGTCCTCTAGCAGTCAAAACTGAAGCAAGGGCCTGAAGTGAGGATGGCCAAATTTGGAAATGATTTTAATTAAAAGAAGGGAAAGGAAGGTGAAAAGAAGACAAGGATCTTCTTAACCAGGATTCCAGAGAAAGGCAGAAGCTGCTGTACTTTATATCCTTAAATTTTAGTTACCATGATTTACCATACTGTTAATAATGGGGCTTCATTAAGACAACATTCTAAGTCCACACTCTCCACCATAATGTCCCCTTCCCTCCACCACTGTCTCAGAATGCCCCTACATGATGAAAGTTCACACTGTCCCCTCCCATGCCAGTGTCTCCTCAACTTGGTCAGCTCGATTTTTGCTGATCAAGCCTGAGGTTCTATTCCCCTTTGGTTGTTTGTTATCCCATACCTACATAAGGGAGCTCACTCTGTGTCTGTCTCAAGAGGTGGGTGGGGGGGGGGGAGTGCATGTGCACTCCCTTTGGTGTTTAAAGATGACAGAATGTTGAGATGATTATCTTGCAGTTGTCAGGATATTCAGACTATTTGGTACATCCTGGGTCCACCTTCATGACACTATTGCTGATTTACTCCTTTTTGCTATCTGATCCTGACTCATGTTTACTCTTTCTATATCATCACTTTATCAGGAGCAAAGTAAGTCCTATCTCTGGGTACTCTTCTGAGTTCTTTGTTTTGGGGGGGTAGTTCTATTTTTAATTTTTTCTTTTTTTAAAATTGAATCAATGTGAGATAGTTACAAGACTGCTCATGATTGAGTTTCAGTCATACAGTGTTCCAACACTCATCCCCTCCACCATTGTCCATTTCCAACTACCAATGGCATCCTTTTCCTACCTGCTGCCCCTCCCCCCATCCCCCCAGCCTGTCTCTATGGCAGACAATTTCCTTCTTTCTCCCCCCCCCTCTCATGGGGCATTATGGTTTGCAATACAGATACTGAGAGGTTATCATGTTTGTTCCTTTATTTACTTTTAGCACTCAGTTCTTATCCTCTGCATTCTTCATAGACTGGACAAATAATCACAATAGCATCAGAGAGATTGGTTTAAAAAAAGGAAGGACTAGACTGGAAAGTTAATTAACAAAAAGCACAGAGATACTGATAAAAATGTTAAGTAGCCTGAACAGATAATTAAAGGAGTATCAGACAGATTAATAAAAATATTAGTAAAAATGAAGAAGCTTTTGGTTGTGCCTAAGCAGGTAAGGTGCTTTCCTTGCATGTTGCCAACCTGGCTCTAAGCCCCTGGTACCCATATGATCTCTGGTGCCCAGCCAGGATCCCTGAGTGCAGAGCCAGGACTAAGCCTTGAAAACCCCCAAACATGGCCCCCCCCCCAAAATAAATTTTAATGAGCTTATTAATAACATATCTACTGAACCCATTGGAAAATACCAACTGGAAAGTTCTGTAACCATTTGCAAACATGCTCTCCATGTTTGGCATAAGTCAAATCAATTTAACATGATATGATTTTAAATTGGAATATTTTAGCAGATAAACTGACCTTTCCAGTCTCAACCAAATCTATAGAAAAACAGTCTTTATTTCTAATAATGTGTCTTGATGCTGACTTTTGAGTGCATTTATATATCCATACGTAGTAAGTTTCTTCCTAAATGACAATTAAGAACTGTTTCTGACCAACAGTGAAGTTCCTTTCAGTCCTTTCACATGGGAGGGTCTTAGCATTGGACTTCTAAGGAATCTCTCAAGGGAACTACTCTCCAGAATTTATGGGTGTTATGTGGTGCCTAGCACTTTGCAGTACTTACAGAGGCAGAGTTATAACAGCTGCTTTGTCATAAAGGCATTGCTTATCACTGAAACACACACAGTTTGTTCTTAATAATTATAGTTTCAGTATCTAAGGGCCACCAGCCAGGGTGTATCCTGACCTGACCTTTTCTGTTTGTATAAAAAGATTTAAACCAAGGAATCCACACAGAGGGGCAGGGAGCAGATGATTTTCAGCTATTATCTCATATCCTGGGGCAAAGAAAAGAGGCAGAAAATTGGGGGAGCATGAGAACTTTGGAATGTGGGATGATGCCCCATCCAGTTCTGCAATGCAGAATTGGGATCTTTTTCCTGGAAGTCTGTTCCATTGGCAGCAGACAGACCCCCTATCTCTGTCCCTGAACGTTCTGTAGTTCTGTACCCCTCTGCTAGGGGAACAAAGAGGAACATGTGCATTGCCCGAGGACCCAGGGGGAATCAGCAACCACTTAGAGATTCTGATTTTTTTTTTTTGCCTGGATAAGGGTGTTTATGAGTTGGGAAGGGTGACGGGACCCTGGGGGCAGGGATGACTGGTGTATTGATAACCACGAATACTGAGCTTTAATTTTTTCCCTAACATAAAAAAAAAAAGGTTTGGGAATTACTTTTCCTTCTCTACCGCTATTGATTTTTCCACTATTGATAGATTAAAAAGATTTGCATGTAAATGGAGCAGAAGTGCAGACCATTTGCATTTATATTAGCAGGATGCTCACTGCATTAATTATTTATTGCTTTTTGTCATCCTGGAGCATGTTCTTGAAGACTATTTCCACTTCCAAGTCTGGTTGAGTTTTGGAATTCCTGAATGAAGGAGAGCTGGACTGCTCTAAAGGGGTAGAGCATGCTCTGGATTTACCATATGCATTTTATTTCTTTCGTGAAAAGACTCACCAGCTCTCTGAAGCCCTTGATAGGTCACTCATTACTAGCATCTTTGGTAAACTTACTGTGAACATTTTCATGGGTTCCTACAGAGCAGTGAGTGCGATATGCCTCATTATACACATCTGCCGGCTACATCATCCGCTAAGTTCATTATATCCCTCTTCTCTGATTTTACCTCTCAGTTTGTGTTTGATTCCTATTGTGAAGCATATCACGGACACCACGGGCTTTTCACACAGAACCAATAAGGATTTTCAAAAACCAATAAAAAGTATAAGATTAGTGAATGCCATGTAATCCCAACTCAGGGTTTAAAAAATGTCTAATTTTACTTCGATTCTTCTGTGAAGATCCCTCTTTGTTGCCATTGGCTTTCTGTCTCTTCAGTTTGCTAAGCACTGCCAGGAGCAACAGCCGTCCTTGACCCCCAGCTTCTGATCACCAGCCCCTGACTGGGATGTGACTCCGGTGCAGTGAAAAAAAAAGGCACAGGACAAATCACCTGAAGGTGAATCCCAGAAAGGTTCAGATCAAGTTGTGCTTCCAAGGCAGTGGGAGCACAGGCTTGGAAGGAGCAGGAGAGAAGGTGCGGGAGTGGCAGATTCTTAGAGTTAGTGTTCATAAAGGGGTTGCTGTGTACCAGTGAGAATCCTTAGTGTTCCTTAGCATTATTATACCCATTATTAAAAAAGTTATTCATTTATCTGTAATTGAATCACAGTGAGATGCACAGTTACAAAGTTGATTGGGCTTTGATCATGTAATGTTCCAATACCTTTTTCTTTTTTTAATATTTTTATTATACCATAGTGAGATATACAATTACAAAGATGCTCATGTTTGGTTTCAGTCATACAGTGTTCCAGCACCCATCCCTCCACCAGTGCCCATTTCCCTCCACCAACACCTCCAACTATCCCCAGTTCCCTCTCCCTGCCCCAGCCTGTCTCTATGGCAAGCATTTCACCTCTTCTCTCTCTCTCTCTCTCTCTCTTTCTCTCTCTCTCTCTCTCTCTCTCTTCTCTCTTATGCATTGTGGCTTGCAATACACACATTTAGAGGTTATCATGTATATCCCTTTGCCTACATTCAATACTCAATTTAAGCTGGTATTATCATTTCCAACGATTATTAGCACACTGTTCCCTTCTCTGTCTTACCTAACCCTCTGATTCCCACACACTTGTGCTTGATTCCACCCATTTACAAGACTTCCTGATCCATGTTTTGCCTGACCTTGGATTTTCAACACCTGTTTCTTCACCCGTGTGCATTTCCAATCACCAATGTCCCCAGTTTCCTTTCCCCCACCCCTTAGACTCGGTGGCAGGCACCTTTCCTTTTCTCTCTCTCTCTCTCTCTCTCTCTCTCTCTCACACACACACACATACACTTTCTCTTCTTCCTTTTTGGGAATTATGGCTTGCAATACAGATGCTGAAAAAAGTTGTCATGTATATGTATATCCCTTTACCTACTTTCAACATTTGGGATACATACACCAGGTACTATTGCAATTGTGTAGAAGTTGGAGTTGGACAGGAAGTGAATTGAATGAGGAAGTCCAGTGAGGAGGAGACCTCAGGGCATTCACTATGGGGTTTTGTGTGTCTTGGGAGAGGGAAGGAGGTGGGGGAGGACATGTGGGTAGGGAAGGGGCTGCTAAGATAAGCTGATGGAAGGTTGGGATGTTTTATAAATCAGTAAACTGTGTTTAGATTACTCTCTAGAAAAAGAGCTATCATGAAATATCTCCAAAAGTCTGAAAGCAGTCAGTATTTGTGGGGTTGTGGTAAGATAGGAACCTCATCCACTCCTGGTGGGAACACCATCTGGTTTAGCCTTTACAGAAAAACTTAGGAATAGAACTACTCTATGATTCAGTGATACCACGTCTAGGCATTTACGTCTAAAACACAAAAATATTAATTCAAAAGGATATATGCACACCTATGCTCATAACCACACTTAGCTCAAAAGCCAAAATAGAGAAACAACCCAAATACCCAACTACAGATGAATGGGTCAAGAAGGTATGCTATGTATATACACAATGGAATACTATATATACAGCTCTAAGAAAATAAAAACATGCAATTTGAAGCAACATGGATGGAATTGGAGGGTATTATGCTGAGTGAAGTCAGACAGAAAGAAAGGGATAGATACAGAATGATCTCTTTCGTATGCACGACTTAAAGGCACATAGCAACGGCAATGCAACAATAAAGGTCCAAAGTTAATATAATCAGAAAATTGATCCACACAATATGGGGAGAGGGCTTCTGGGAGGGGGCTTTCACGATAAAAAGTGTAAAAAATGGGTTATAGAGGCTGGAGAAATAGTACAGTGAACAGGGTGCGTGCTTGCACATACCTGATTCCTGGGCGCTGCCTCGCACGCATCCTGCTCACTTTGGACCCCCAGCACCCATGACACTTGGAAGCAGAGCCAGGAGTAAGCCCAAAAACCACCGCCTGTGACCTCCAAACAAAACAAAATAAAACAAAAGCAAACAAGCAAAATAAATGGTTTATCCCTGAATGTTTCAAAGAAGACAATAAAATGATAAAATCAGTTTTGCATTTTGGAAAAGAATCTGCTGATACTGTGATGTCTAGAGATTGCCTTAAATTTTCTGGAAAAGAGTTTAGGAAATCGATAAAACAAGAGAGAAAAAGCTACTCTAGACTGGCTTTTACTAAAGATCCCTAGGATTGCTTTCTTCTTTTTAAAAGGAATACATGTTCACTGGAGGAAATTAGAAAGGAACTGAAGAAGAAAAAGTTTCTGTTCTCTGAGAAGTCTATTAGAAGATTTTGGTATTTGCTACCAGTTTTGTACATCTGCATACTTTTTTTTTCTAAACTGTGAATCATAAGTATATATTTTTGAATCCTATCTCTTTCACATTATATTATACCTTAATAATTTTAGTATCACCAGGAATTAAAAATTGATTTTGAGCAAGCATATAATTTCATCAAATAGTGACATTGTAATGAATTAATTGCTCTTAATTAGATATTTAGGCTAGGTGCAGGTTTTTTCTTTGAGTGTCAGAGGGAAATCTTTGCTTGCATTCCTCTCCACCTTTAACACCCATGTCTGAATTGAAGACCTTTATTATACTCTATTGTTCCTAAAAATAACATATTTTCTGCTGAAATCTTATCTGCAAATGCAAGCAGTCAGTAGATCCAAGACCCTGAATTTCAAGGCATTGGTGTGTACTTCTTACTTGTAGCTTTAAGCTCCACCCACCACAGTGCTTTTTGGATAACAGCTCATCAAGCAAGTGGGTTGACTGGGTTTTGACCTGGGATTATAAATCATGTTAACACTCTTGCTATTACTGCTGCTCATAGGAAAATATTTTCTTTGGATGCTGTTCACTTACACAATAGCCACACTTTCAATCTATTAATAGTTACTTCCGTAATAGAGGGGAGAAAGAATGAAAATATCCGTATCAGAGTCTACAAAGAAGATGAAGATTGCTCGGTTGCTGGAATTAGATATGATTATGTGGAAAACATTTAAAACACTAAAGTGTTCGCTTATATGCTGTCATGGACCTCATTATAAAACGGACCTTATCATTGTACCTTAAATCATTTTTCACTGTAATCCTACATTGATTATTTGAATTGTTTTAAAGAATGCTGTGATTAGATTACTAGGGAATCTGGTTATAAAATGCAATCTGTTCAGTTTTTATGTGTAATCTAATCAGATCATATCAAATTGAACGATAGGAATTGGAGATAATGGATCAAATCAATTATCTGCTATCTTCTAAAGTAGTCTGATAACCCAGCACAACAGCATGAAAGCACAAGGAATTTCGTTGGTAAAACTTCTGATGAGAAAGGAAGAAGAAATGACAAAATAATGCAAAGTGGACATATTTTTATGCATCATTATTTTAGTACTCTATATTCACATGCCACAACTTGGTGTTCATATTGAATGCATTTTATTATTATTAAAGTCAGTAATTTGTTTATTTATTTATTTTTGACTCGAAAATAAAAGAATCATGTACTACTAGGAAACTTGTCACATCCAGGCAAGGTGTGATCAAAATGAATATCCATAGCTCTGAGTATTCAAAGTCTTGGGTCTCCATGGTCCTGAGTAACCATGGCCCCAAGTAGCCAAAACCCAAACTACCCAAAATTACTCAGGATCTAGTATTCATGGTCTCAAGTATTGGTGGCTCCTATTTATGGCTCCCAAGGCAGCAAGTAGCAATGGTCCAGTATATCCATGGCTCTGAGTAGCCGTATCTCCATATATCTATGGCTCTTAGTGTCCAAGATCGTGGGTATCTGTGGCTTAAGACAGTGTACTGTGATCCTGAAAATGTAATTTCTGGGGCAGGAGTGATAGTCCAGTGGGTAGGGCATTTGCCTTGCACTGGGCCTACCGGGTTCAATCCCCAGCATCCCATATGGTCCCCTGAGAACCGCCAGGAGAATTCCTGAGTGCAGAGCCAGGAGTAACCCCTGAGCATTGATTACCAGGTGTGACCCAAAAAGCAAAAAAAAAAAAAAAAAGAAAGAAATCTAGCAAAAAAAATCTAATTTCTATAGAGTCAGCTGCAGTCTCTGTTAATTATTCCTGAATGAAGTTATATTTTCTCACCTCCATTAGAAGACAAGACAATTTTTCTTGTTGGATCTGTTAGAGGTTAGTTAGAGTTTTGGGGATCTGAATCTGAGGCTCTCCATTCACGATTCTCAAATGCCCGCCTTGAAGTTCCTTCTCAGACATCTCTGTTGGGAGGCAGGCGTGAGCACACACCTTCCTGCTATTTATCAACAGAAATATAGTCTGTCAGGGAATTATGTATATGGAGGTGAGAAAAACACAAAGATAGAAAAGCAAGACAGTTCATTGCAAGAAGTTATTTGTCAGAATATATAAGTGGTTTCCATCTAGTCAAGGAATGTTGGTGATATTGTGATGTGTTTCTTTCTTTATTTCAGTTATTTTGTCAGAGAAATAAAGAGGAGAGAGTCAGAGAGAGACAGAGAGAGACAGAGTGAGAGACACAGTGAGACAAAGAGAAAGAGATAGATCGATAGAGAAAGAGAGAGAGAGAGAGAGAGAGAGAGAGAGAGAGAGAGAGAGAGAGAGAGAGAGAGAGGGGTGGGTAGTGTCTGGGGCCCCAGGTTGAGGCAAAGAACATAGGAAGGAGAAAAAACTGCTTTCCATAATGCTTAAGTTTTTCATTTATGAATTTAGTTTGAAATTTTTATCTTTGAAAATTTTATTATGCCACCATAATAAAATGGTATATAATTACAAAACTGTTCATGATTATGTTTCAGTCATACAGTGCTCCAGCACTCATCCCTTCACCAGTGCACATTTCCCACCACTGGTGTCCCCAGATTCTATTCCCCTCCCCCAGTCTACCTCTACAGCGGGCTCTCTCTCTCTCTCTCTCTCTCTCTCTCTCTCTCTCTCTCTCCCCCTCCTTTTCCTTGCACATTGTGGCTTGCAATATACATATTTATGTGTTATCATGCATATCCCTTTGCCTATGTTTAATGCTCAGTTCTAGTCTGGAATTACCATTTCCAACAATTATTAGCACACTGGTCCCTTCTCTATCTTACTCAAACTCTGACTCCTGAGTGCGTTAGAAAAGGGAAAGACGGAGAAAGAGAATAGAAGAGCAACTAAATTTGGTTTCTTTCTTTCTTTCTTTCTTTCTTTCTTTTTTTTTTGCTTTTTGGGTCACACCCGGCAATGCTCAGGGGTTACTCCTGGCTCTGCACTCAGGAATCACTCCTGGCGGTGCTCGGGGAGACCATATGGGATGCCGGGGATCGAACCTGGGCCAGCATAGGCCGGCCGCATGCAAGGCAAATGCCCTACCGCTGGGCTATCGCTCAGGCCCCTAAATTTGGTTTCTTGAAAGGAAAAAGATGTATTATGGTCCAGGGGAGAGCTATAGTGGGTGTGATGGTTAGGACTTAAAGGGACATTGGTTCAAATACCATTTTAGTGTTTTAGGCGGGGTGTGAAAATCAAGGGAAGATATGTGTGATGATTCTCATGGAAACTTACAATCTGCCTGCAGTGTGAGTAACTGGAATCTGTAGAATTCTGATTCACATGTGACCTGCTAAGATCGAAGCTCTGCTCTTCTATGTTCAAAGAAGCATCTGCTTCTGCCAAAGATCCATTCTCCGTGCCCCTTCCTGTCCCTCATGCTAAATTCCATGCCACAAGGCAGCACTGCCCATGGAGCATCTAAGTCATGAGGATCCTAGGTCCTAAATCTTAAGATCCCGGGTCCTCTGTCACAGGAGAATCTGAGATTGAAAGATATGTTTAAAAAACAAAGTGAAACCAAGCAGTGTTTAGGAAGGCAATATTAAAGCATTTTGTTTCTATTAAATAGTGAGTATCCAGTGTTAGACTTTATATTTTTTGAGGGAGGCATCCCTTAGGGTGCACAGAGCTTGCTTCTGGCTCTGTGCTGAGGGAACACCCCTCATAGGGCTCAAGGGACCGTATGGGTTACCAGGGCTCAAGCCAGGGTCATCTATGTGCAAGGCAAGAGCCCCACCTTGTTCTGTCTCTCCGAATCTAGACTTCATGTATTGGAAAGAACATTTTAGTTGATGTCAAATATCCTGCTTTTTGTTTTTTAAATGAATATTTTAAATTATATTTTGAATGAATTAAAATGTTAATTTAACATAGTTTAGGTAGATAAAATTGTGTTGACACTTAAGGCAATAATATGCAAAATTATTCCCTTCCCAAAGTGTCTATGACCCCCCTCCCCTCTACTATCCCTATGGCTCTTCTCTGGTCTTCTTTCTTCTCCTCCTTTTCCTCACTGTTTGGTAATTGGTCTGCATTTCGATGCCAAGTCTTCGTCATTGTTCAGCTATGCCTATTCGCTTGTTTTGACTCTAGACTCCATACGTATGTGACATAGATATTTAGTTATTTAGTGAATAGCTAAATAGAAACTGTGTTTAGATATCTGTGAGAGAGATGGGCAGTGTCTTCATCTGTCCCAATTTCATATTCCTTTCCTGATCCTGTTTCCAACCAGCATGCAGTAGCACACAGCCCCCAAGTCGTGGTGACTTGCAACCACCCAAGTTGATTCCCACTCGCTATTCTGAGGCTCAGAGGCAGTTGGCTGGCCCCCACTGGGACATGGTTGGTTTGAGGTTCAAAGGGAAGAATTGTGTGGACCCTTGCATGGCTGTTTGTGCTTTTGCTCAGAACTGGTTCGCATCCCTTCAACTCACATTTTATGAGTTAGCACAGGCATATTTCCAAGCCTGATGTCAATGGTGTGGGGACATATAATCCTCTCTCAGAAAGTGGCACTTGAAAATCAAGAACAATACTACAATTCGCCACACTCCATCCCAGTATGACCATCTTCTCAGAAAGAAGTGTAGCTCCTTCAGAATGGCACCCCTAATTAAGCGAGAGCATCCCTTGTGTGGTCTGGCAAACAGAACACTCAGAGGTATTGTAGAACCCCTTCCTCAGTGTATACATTAAAATTTTATAATTGAGTTCAAGGTCAGATTAGATTTTGTGTGTTTTTAAAGCAGTGCCCATGAACCCTGAAGTTCTCTGAAGCCTTGTTTTACCCCTCATTTCCCCAATTTCATGTTTAGTCCCCACAGCTGTTTGATGTGGTTCTCAATTTCAGACCATATATTGGTACAATAGACATATCTATTTCCCTAATGGTTTGAGTTCCTTAAGGAAATTCTTCAGTGATCTTCCACCCCATCCCATAGCACTTAAATTGTACCCTCCCCCAGATTCACAGACAGAGAGGCCTAGCTGCCAATGTGATCTAAATTTAGAAATAGGTCCCATTAATTAGTAATTCAGGCTAAATTAAATCATAAGGGAGGGGCCTTAATTGAGTAGGATGGTCTGGAGATGAAGGAGGGATACCAGGCAGCCACGTGAACCAAGGAATGGTTGACGCTGGTGAGGTGGTGAGAGCTGCAACCCGGAAGAGGTCTCAGCTAAATTCAGCTCCCCTGACACGGTCATTTCAGACTAAGAGAAGTATGAGAAGTAAATGTCTGTACTTTAATCTACCCTGGTATAATACCAAATGTGGTATTTGGTCATGGCAGCCTGAGCAAATGAGTCTTTTGCTCATTGAGTCTCTTCCCTTCCTCATCCCAACACAGGTTGACACAAGTACTGTAATATATGCTGTCGTGGAAAAGAGCATGCACAGAACCACCTTGCCTCTGCAACGTGCCTCTGTAGGGCATTTTTTGAACTGTACCCATTAAAGAAATAGACCCAGGCCATCAATGGTCCTAAATCTGTAAGTAATGGGCCACGTCATTCTTATTTAAAAACTGCTATAAATCAAGGGCAGTTCAAAGACACAGCACAAAGCCGATATGTGCAAGACTGAGTCTGATCCCTCACCCCATATGGGACCTTGACTGCCACCAGGCCTCACCCACTTTGATGTCCCTCCCCTGCACTGCCTAAAATCAAGCGATGACTTTCTCTCTTGAGTTTCTGTTCAGAAAGATGCTTCCCTGCCATTCTGTAGGCATCTAGCTCATCTTCCGCCATCTCCGTCCATGCCCTCTCTGAAGAGGTCTCTGTGCCCCCCCATGGAGGCCAGGAGTTCTGTCATACAGCCATGTGGAAATTAAACATCCTGAATACCGGGGATGTCAATCCCTTTTATGCCTGACACTCCAAACCAAACCTTAACAATGGCAACTGAAGCATCAGGCGGTTTATAACTCCAAATTGCACTTTCCTTCAGTGCGGTCTACTATTTTTAAAAAAAAAATATTTTTACAATTATAAAAGATATGCAATTAAAGAGTTCATATTTGGGTTTTGGTCATACAGTGTTCCAGCACTCATCCGTGCCCCAGTGCCCATCTCCCACCACCAACGTCCCGGTTCCTTCCCCCTCCCCCAGCCCACCTCCATGGCAGGTTCTTTATTTCTTTCCATTTCTCTCTCTTTCTCTTTTCCTTTCCCTCCAGACTATGGATTACATGTGTATAGGATTTACATGTGTAAAGGGTTGTCATGTGTATCTTTTTGCCTCTATTTAATGCTCAGTTCTAGGTTGACATTAGTACCTAGACAATTTTACACACTGTTCCATTTTCTGTCTTACCTAGCCTCTGTCTCCCACACGTTTGTGATAATTTCCACTTTTGACAAGACCTCCTGATATATGTTTCACTTGACCTTGGATATTGGTATCAAAATATGTACCTATATATTTATGTTATGAGATAAATGCAGTCATTCTGTATCTGTCTCTCTCCTTCTGGCTAATTTCGCTCAACATAATCTTCTCCATGTCCATCCATTTATAGGCAAATTTTATAACTTTATTTTTCCTAATAGCTGCATAGTATTCCATTGCGTAGATTTACCAAAGCGTTTTTATCCAGTCATCGATTTTCAGGGACTCTGGTTGCTTCCAGATTCTGGCTATTGTGAATAATGCGCTATGAACATAAAAGTAGGGATGGTGTTTCCGCTGCATACTTTTGGTTTCCCAGAATAGATTCCCAGGAGTGGTATGGCTGGGTCAAATGGGAGTTCAATTTCTATTCTTTGGAGGAATGTCCATATTGTTTTCCAGAAAGGCTGTACCAGCCGGCATTCCCACCAACAATGGATGAGTGTCCCCTTTTCCCCACATCCACGCCAGCACTTGTTGTTCTTTTTGAATATGTGCCAGTCTCTGTGGTGTAAAGTGGTATCTCATTGTTGTTTTGATTTGCATCTCTCTGCTGATTAGTGATGATGAGCATTTTTTCATATGTTTTTTTTGCCATTTGAATTTCTTCCTTGCTGAAGTTTCTGTTCATTTCTTCTCCCCATTTTTTGATGGGGTTGTTTGTTTTCTTCTTGTAAAGTTCTACCAGTGCCTGATATATCCTGGATATTAACCCCTTATCAGATGGGTATTGGGTGAATATTCTTTCCCATTCTGTGGACTGCTTTTTGTATCTTAGTCACTGTTTCTTTTGAGGTGCAGAAGCTTTTTTAGTTTCATGTAGTCCCATATGTTTATCTTTACTTCTAGTTGCTTTGTTAGTGATGTTTCACCTTTGAAGATGCCTTTAGCTTCAATGTCGTGGAGGGTTTTTCCTATATTTTCTTCAATGGACTTTATGGATTCAAGTCTGATATTGAGATCTTTAATCCACTTTGATCTGATTTTTGTGCATGGTGTTAGACATAGGTTCAAATTCATTTTTTTACATGTCGCTGCCCAGTTTTCCCAATACCACTTGTTGAAGAGGCTTTCCTTACTCCATTTTAGACTCTTTGTACCTTTATCAAAGATTAAATGATCATGTGGGTGTCAGGATACTCAATTCTATTCCATAGGTCCACAGGTCTGTTTTTATTCCAATACCATGCTGTTTTAATTACTACTGCCTTGTAGTACAGTTTGAAGTTGGGAAAGGTGATGCCTCCCATCTTCTTTTCCCAAGGATTGTTTTAGCTATCCTTGGGGTTTTTGTTCCATACAAATTTCAGGAGTGTTTGGTCAATTTCTTTGAAGAATGTCATGGGTATCCTTATAGGGACTGCATTGAATCTGTACAGAGCTCTAGGGAGTATTACCATTTTGACAATGTTGATTCTCCCCATCCATGAGCAGGGAATATGTTTCCATTTCCTTGTGTCCTCTTTTATCTCTTGGAGCAGTGTCTTGTAGTTTTCTTTGTACAGGTCCTTTACACACTTGGGTAAGTTGATTCCTAGGTATTTGATTTTCTGTGGCACAATTGTGAATGGAATTGTTTCCTTAATATCCCTTTCTTCTCTTTTGTTATTTATATATAGGAAAGCCACCGACTTTTTACGTGTTGATTTTGTATCCTGCCACTCTACTATATGCTTCTATTGTTTCTAGGAGTTTTTGGTAGAGAGTTTAGGGTTCTCTAGGTATAATATCATGTCATCTGCAAATAATGATAGCTTGACTTCTTCCTTGCCTATCTGGATGCCCTTGATGTCCTTTTCTTCTCTGATTGTTATGGCAAGTACTTCCAGTACTATACTGAATAAAAGAGGTGAGAGTGGGCAACCTTGTCTTGTCCCTGATCTCATGGGGGAAGGCTTTCAACTTTTCCCCATTGAGAATGATGCTCGCTGTGGGCTTTTGATAGATGGCTGTAACTATCTTGAGGAAAGTCCCTTCAATTCCCATTTTCTGGAGGGTTTTAATCATGAACGGGAGTGTGGTCTACTCTTGCTGGCATTTTCAGGGGCCAACAAGCAACATAAAGTGTACAGCATTTGGAGCTGCCTTACGTCTCTGTAGCCATCTCTAGAAAGCTGATGTTTGAAATGTAGAATTCAAACATTGACTGCAAAGGATAGGGTGATTCAGCCTCAAAATCAAGGACTTTTAGGGTTTTCTAATCTCAAGAAAGTGAGAGAGGAAGATAAAGTAATTCTAAAAGCAGCCTTTCCACTGATGGAGACAGGGAGCTGTGAGAGAAGTGAGCCTAAGGCATCATGATGGAGGGACTGGTTCTGGGAACTCTGTGTGAATATTTTTTCCATTGCTGATAGTGTCAGGGCTTTTATTTATTTATTTATTTATTATTTGATTATTTATTATTTATTCGATTATTTATTATTTATTTATTTATCTATTTATTATTTCCTAATAATAAATAATAAATTTTATTAGGTCCAGAGTCTCTCAGACATGGGACAGAGCTGTTCCTTGCTCTCCCTGTGCACAGCCGTTCATGAGGCAGTCGGGAGGCATGGCGGGTTCTAGCCCTGGCCCACCACCTCGGCAGCGCCTCACAATAAGCCAGACAACCACCTCTCACTCCACGGGCGCCGCCATTTTCTACATTTGGACTTCCCTCTCGTCAGAACTCCACCCAGCAGACCAGCCCATCACAGCCCGGATCATCGACACCCACCCTGCAGCAGCTTTTTTCCTCAATCTGGCCCAGGTATGCTGGTCCAGAGTCTCTCAGACATGGGGCAGAGCTGTTCCTTGCTTTCCCTGTGCACAGCCGTTCATGAGGCAGTCGGGAGGCATGGCGGGTTCTAGCCCTGGCCCACCACCTCGGCAGAGCCTCACAACAAGCCAGACCACCACCCTCACTCCACGGGCGCCCGCCATTTTCCACATTTGGACTTCCCTCTCGTCAGAACTCCACCCAGCAGACCAGCCCATCACAGCCCGGATCATCGACACCCACCCTGCAGCAGCTTTTTTCCTCAATCTGGCCCAGGTATGCTGGTCCAGAGTCTCTCAGACATGGGGCAGAGCTGTTCCTTGCTTTCCCTGTGCACAGCCGTTCATGAGGCAGTCGGGAGGCATGGCGGGTTCTAGCCCTGGCCCACCACCTGGGCAGAGCCTCACAACAAGCCAGACCACCACCCTCACTCCCCGGGCGCCGCCATTTTCCACATTTGGACTTCTCTTTCGTCAGAACTCCACCCAGCAGACCAGCCCATCACAGCCTGGCTCGGTTCATCAATAAATGCTTTATTTGGAGGTGTTTAAAAGAGTTTGCCTCCCGCTTGGCAAGCCTGGCAAGCTTCTCGTGTTGTATTTGATATGCCAAATTCCAGTAACAATTACATTAGGTCATTCCCATGACCTAATATAATGGTTTGAGGCTCTTTATGTTCCTGTAGCAAGCTGATGTCCCTGGCTCTACTGGCATGAGACAGGACATATGGAGATATTACTGGTGCCCGCTCTAGCAAATAAATGATCAATGGGAAGATCGTGAGATCGTGATCGTGATCTATTTATTAAAATTTTGTTGTATCACTCTGGCATATATAATTACAAAACTGTTCATGATTGGGTTTCCGTTATGTAGTGTTCTAGCACTCATCCATCTACGAGTGCACTTTTTCCAACACATCAGTGTCCCTATATTCCCTCCCCCTCCTCTGTGGCAGGCACTTTTCCTCCTCCTCCTCCTCCTCTCTCTCTCTCTCTCTCTTTTGAGCATTGTGGCTTGCAATACATAAATTTAGCAGTAATCATGCATATTCCTTTGCCTGTATTCAGTCCTCAGTTCCAGTCTGAAGTTATCATTCCCAGAAATTATTGGCACAATGGTCTCTTCTCTATCTTACTAATCTCTGTCAAGCTTTGTGTGAATTTTGTCCTGTTTTCATCTTACACCTACTTCTTGGCCCCATTGTCACATACTAGTACAAACACATCAACCGAACTTAGAGAATCAATTTTAGTAAAACATGATTAAAAAAAGAGAATATTGTCACAGGTACTTGTTATGGCATAATTCTCAGCAAATGCATAGACCATGTCTTTTCTGTTTTCACTTTTAGATTTAAAATGAGTCTGCCCAAAGGTACACTTTCCAGAGTAAGCCAAATATTTTCCTTTATACGAACTGTATATTTAATTTGAGTGGAAGTTTCAAGTGTCTTAGCAGGAGGAATGGAGGTTTTTCATTCCAAAGCAGAGTTCTGCCATCCTTCCCTTTCATTATTTGGGTTTGAAATGTCAGTGGCAAACAAAAGGAAGTTGGGAACTCTCCACGCCTCTCACCCCCAGGCCTGAACACAGAGGCTGTCTATAGCTGTTTCCTGGTGGCTACACTTTCTATAATCTAGAGCCTCCCAGTTCTCTAACATTTCTAAATTGCTTTCTTCTCTCAGTGGAGATGCTTGCTCCCAGCAAGGGATCAGAGAGATGGGTTAAGAACAACCTGTAAACCCTTTACATTAAGGGTTGTGGTTTGTCTTTTGTCTCAGCACAAAAGTTAATGGAACATATAGACAGTCTATGGATTACAGAACATACATTAAAGGGTTGTCATGTGTATCTTTTTGCCTCTATTAATTGTATATCTTTGTAATTGTAAAAATAAAAAAAGTTAATGGAACATATAGACAGTTTCTAGGTAGAGCTTCTGGTGTCCAGCTGTCAGTTTGTAGAGGTAAGTAAGCCTTGTCCTTTGTGCTTCGGCATAAGGAACGATTCTAGGTCAATGTATAGGTGTCCTTAATTTTCTTTTCTTTCCCTATTTTAAAAGTGTCATAGGATGACTTCTAGATTCATTCCAAGTCCCTTTTTAAAAATGTATTTAATACCTCTTTCTGCAATCTAGGACATGTTCATATGCATTTCATCACTTGTTTTACAGCCAAGTTTAATTGATTAAATGGCAAGGCTTAAAATTATAATTATATCACCACAAATATCATTAAAAATGCATACAGATGAATACTACCACCAACAAAAAATTCCTTTGACTGTGTTTTTCTTTCTTTTTTATCCACAGAGGAAATAAATTTCCAAGTATCTAATTTTGAAAGGTGAGCTGGGCTAACCTTGGGGCTAAAACTCATGGCTGATATTAAATTTGCTAGAAAGCCAAATAATTGACTGTTTACTTAAGTTGTAAACTACCATGCTCTTTATAGATACATTCACAGCATTGTTATCTTTAGTATCTTTTTCAAACTGAGCATGTGTGTTGTTTTAAGCCCTAATGAAAATAATTTTAAAAGGATGGAATTAACACATTTAAAGAAAAGAAAATACACATGAATTATAAATGTTTTGCTAATGAATTTTACTAGACACATTGCTGCTTAAAGCTATTGAGTTAATATTAAGGTTAGTGGTTTCACTAAGGTGGCACTTATTGTTTAAATTTCTGTGCTTGATATATACTCAGACTTCAGGAAAAGAGAGAGGCAGCTAATTTACCAAAAGGAATGCATTTTCCAGTTTAGCTTTTTTTTTTTTAAAGTTCTTTCAAGATTAAATAACTTTTCTAGATCCACTCTAGGTTCAATTCTGACAGAGAAGGAAGCCCATCACTTTGAATTCAGCATTTTAATTTCTTTGAGTTTGTATTTACCAGTGAGAGTGAGTCTTTCACCTTTGTGTGTTCCAGTTGCTCCTCTCCTTTCTTGGTTATGATGGCTAAAACACAGGGATAGGCACTCTGCAGAGCCAACCATGGTTGAGAAAAGTGGTACATGGGATTCAGAGCAAATTAGCTTGTGGCAGCAAATGGGACTTGAATACGTGAACAAAGGGGTGTCTGGGGAAAAGAAATAGGGGCCCTCTCCTTGTCAGAGGAAAGAACTATTACTGTTGAGTGCGAAGGCGGCGTTGTCAGATGTATCTGTCAGATGTATCGGCATCTCCAGCTGAGCCCTTCCTGGCCCATTTTAGAAAATTGATTTAGTATCAGCACTATATCCTATAGGATCATTTGGGGCCTGAGGCTGATTCCTTACTGGTAAAAGGGATACAATTCGAGTGTTAGCGTTTGACTGGAAAAATAAGAGTGAACATTGAAAATATTAGGCTATGTATTAAGAGAGGGACATTATCTAATTTCCGTTGTATGTTTCACTCTTCACATGGAATTAGTGATTTATACTACTTGCTGTGGAATGGATTGGGACTCTCCCTGCTTCCCCCCAAGAAGTATCAGGTATTAGTTGAAACCCTAACCCTCAGGGTTACTGTATTTGGAAACAGGAACCTTTCTCAAGTTAATTAAGGTTAAGTGAGGTCATGAAGATGGATACTTAATCTAATAGAACTGGGTCTTCTGGGAAGACGGAGAGCGGTGAGGGCATGCAGACACCAAGGAAAGGTCAGGAGAGAAGTGGGGTGAGGGGTAGAGGCAGAAGGGGTGTTGTCCATAAGCCAAGGAGAGGCCCCAGAAGAAACCAGCTCTTAAGAGTTTGCAGTTCCAGTCTCTAGAACTGGGAGAAGTATCATCTATTTTAAAATTCATGTCTTTTGTGACATTTTATTATGACAGTCCAAGCAGCAATCCCAGAGAAATCATGCATTCAAAAATGAGTCTATCGCATTTATTTTGATGCTTTGTAAATATGCTTGAATACGGTTAGCATGCTGTTTTTCACTTGTGGAAAATACTATATCCCAAATGTTAATGACTTTGTTATTCTTTAATTTAGGGAGCAGCAGAAATCTAGAATTTTTCTTTGAAATATGATAATACAATAATCAAAAAATATAGATTATTACAAACTAGGACAACATATGGGCTCATAAAAACATTGAAAATCACTCTATGTATCTATTCATCTTTGTTTCAGACAGACTCATCAGTCTTAAGAGTGAAAACCTGTCATGCTACAGAAGACAGAAGTGTTGGCCATACACACTTTGTTGGAGCTTGCTCACCCTCAAAGGAAGGCAGTTCTGCCATTTGGTTAAATAGTGGTAATATTAATGTGTAATTAACAAGAAATGCCTCTATAGGCCTGGAAAGATAGTACAGTAGCTAGGGAGTTTACTTTATACATGGTCCACTCGGGATTAATCCCTGACACCCCATATGGTCCCCAAGTACTGCCGGAAGTAATTCATGAGTGCAGAGCCAGGAGTAAGCCCTGAGTATTCTCTCCTCTTAAAAAATTAAACAAACAACAATAGCAACAAAAAGAGCTGCCTCATGGAAATTGAGAGTAAAACAAAAGAATGAGATCTTGGCTTGCTTTTAAAGCTTTACAGGTGGGTCTGAGGAGATGACTAGAAAGTCTAGAGTGCATGTTTTGCATTTCAAGATTTTTGCGTTTTATCCCTGGAATCACAAGGTTCTCTGAGCACCACTTGAAGTGGTTCCTGGGAGCACCTGAGCACAGCATGGGAAGTGGTTTCCAAGCTCTGCCAGGGATGGCTTCCCAAAGGAAGAAAACCTTCAATAAAATGAAGGGCTGGATGTTTACACATCTATCATGAAAAAAAAGCAATTTCTCTCTCTACTTATTTTGACCTTTCTAGACAGAGATGCTATGAACTGGCAAGATGTAAGAGGCCATTAGAAGTTTAGAATGTCTTCCCTCTTAGTCTTATTCCTGACCCATGTATTCCTGAGGGGCTCTTTGCTAGACCCATTGAGAGATCTCAGGTCAAATTTAATCACTGAAAGCTGAGATGCTGAAAACTTCTCAGTTAATGTTTCTGCACTTGTAGGTCTTATTCTATGTGTTCGTATAAGACCAAACACAATATGGAGATTACTTCAAATGTTATGAGATTATTATTTTGTCTTCCTTATCTTGATTCAATGCAATGAATATTTCCTCCCCACAAAATGTCAGTTTACTACAAAAATAGTGGCGATTATTTCTTGCACATGTGAATTTGGGTCTGGATGTCATGGCTGCTACAATTGCCTCACCATATACAGAGATTATATGATGGTTTGGGGATGGTTGAAAGGGATCCCAGCCAGATTCTCACTGGACTAAATGCCACAACACATACAATGGACTCTCCATGGCCCTCTTAGAAAACCATAAATCTTGAAGGAAATAGATGAGAGACAGACATCAAGAAACACACAGAAGAACAACCCTGAGTCTGTTTGTTTTCAATGTGTTGCTTGTTGTTGCAGGACACCTAAAAACCTAAAAGCCTCTGTATCTGCCCTGAATTGCCTCCTGCAGATCACTTTGTAGATAGGGGGTAGTTTAAATGTGGCAATTTATCTTACCATGTATTCTGTACTGGCTGGTATAAATATTCTCTCATGCTACCACAATCATCATGGGACTAGCTAGATTTTACCAGCATATTTGCCTGGCCATGTTGGATCTCTAATTAGACAAGAGAGAAATGCTGTTTGCCTCCAAGCAAGCAAGCATGGCTCCATGATAACTCAAAGGCAACTAAAATACAAAGCTACAGTGAAGTAGACGAGACTCTTGTGAAGGCTTGGAGAAATATTTAACTGGCATTAGTATTAGTCTTTGGTACAGAGACATGCCACCTCAGAAACCCCCTTCTCTACCCTATAAAGGCACTTCCAGGCAGATCTTGGCTCAAGACATTAGGTGAGGTGCTGGGAGAAATTACCTGAGGGCATTTGACCCTCCCTGCCAGGGGAAGTTACATTTAGCTTATAGCTCCTCCCAGCTCTGCTAGGAGGCTTTGAATTAACTCTGGGTCCTTGTAAACAGCCAGAGGTTCTCCTGAAGTTGCTACATTTCTATAGAGCTATTTTCCTATTTTCATCTCTGTCGGGGAATGTCCCGGGGTCCCCGACAGTGTCAGGACAGAGGTTGTCTTCTACCTCCGAGGACGCCGGGAGAAAGATGAAAACTCACGAGTCAGGTGCAGTTCCAAAAATGGCTTTTAATAGTACAAAAGCTCTTCCACAGCAATCCAATATAATGAACAAACTCTAGCTCTGGTCCGAACTTAGACCATACAAAAGAGCCTAGGTCTCCCACCAAAGAGAGAGGATCTCACCCAAGCCGAGTCCTACCCAGAAGGAGCAAAAGGCCAAAGAGCAAAAGGCCAAAGCCAAAAGCCAAAAGCAGGGAGCCAAAAGCTGAAGGCTGAGGAACCAAAAGGCAAAGGTGAAGGGGCCTCAAGTCTGCCCCTTATATACACCAAAGTAATCCAATCGGGAGGTTGTCATGCCAACAAAGAACCCTAAACAGAGTGTAGTGCCACACCCTATTGCAGGTATAAACAAAGGTTACACCAAGGACTAATCCGAGATTATCTCTTATGTAAAACACTGGAGAGAGGGGGGGCTGATATAAAGTATACATCTTAACTGAGCTCTGTAATCTAGATGGTACCCACAAGGTCCTTATTATTATCTGCACCAGGGTGATTCTGAGTATCTTGTTCTCATGTACTGGAAGGGTCATACTCGCCTGCTTAGAGCAAACTAGTATGATCCTTCCTATAGTCTTCCTTTAGTCTCAGCGTAGCCAGGGTGGTAGTCTCCTGGTAAATTCTAACTGTCCCACGTTGGGTGCAGTGGGTATAAAGAGGAGCTGTGCCCAATCTAGAAAACATAGAAGTCTTAGTAGATGTATAAGTCAGAAGTTATTTATTCAAGGTGACTTCTGTAACTGCCACACCCTCTAGCAGTGTTTACATAGAAGGGAGATCTCATTAGAATGAACCTTGGCTTAAATAAGATTAAGCTGGGAGTGAGCAAAACAACAAAACTCCCAGATTAGCTAAACATGTCCTCCAACACATCTCTAGATAGCCCAGCCCAGAATGGGCCAGGCTGCGGAGTTTGGGCTGATTTCTAGCTATAAAATAAACTACAAGAAGAAAGAAGCACTCTTTTCCCCTTTTGCCATCTCGGCTTCCCTTGGTCTTTTGCTTCTCTGTCCTCTCCATTCTCTGTTGGGCCTCAATATGTGGTGGCAGCCATCTTGGGCTACATGTGGCTGGGGGCCTAGCTGGGAACCCAGAGTCTGGAGGTTTTCCCTGCTCTTGGATTGTATATTGGAACCTGTGATAGTAAAGCCTTTTTTAAAACTGCATCTGATTCTTGAGTTTTCATCCATACCTCACCAGCTCGGAGGTAAAATGGAACTCGCTTCCCGGCACTGTTGGGGACCCCAGCGGTGTCCCCGACAGCTTGTCTTGCCAGTTTTAGCTAGAACCAACATTTCCATCAGTGTTTAGGTAGCTGAGTGCTCCAGGACAGATCAGCAGTCTCCTATGCATTCCTAAACAAATATCATTTACTCAAAGGAACTATGCCAGATTCTGTTCCTATCCATTTTTAATGACTTGAGAGTGAATCTGTTTCTAGTCTTTGTATGTCTCCTTATAAAGCAGTTATCCTTCCTAATTATTATTTTCAAATAGCTCTTATTTTTTTTGCTTAGTAATCCCCTGAAGGTCTGAAAATATTTCCTGCTTGGGATGGAACTTCCTCTACAGGCACTTTAAAAACATAACCCACCTGGAATATAATAATCAAGACTTTACTCTCCTGTGCCACCCATTGCTGTTCTTGAAATGCTGTTTTCTGCTTTCTGGTACATTGTTTCTGTATGAATGTAGGTAAAAATGGAATTTGCCACCCTCCACCTGCATGCATGTGTTTGTCTTTGGAAGGTCAGACCTGAATGAGCTAGTTATGTCTGAGGAAGTAATGCAATTAATGACCTAAACAGGAAACATTTAGCAACTGGAACAATATTAGGTTTTGATAATTGGGAAAGATCTTATTTGAAAAAGGTCTAAAGTTAGGACCAACCGAGTTAAAATTAATTTCAGAAATTTCAATGAATACTTTTGTATTTCTGATAAGTTTGGTTGATGTCCCATGAAACTAGTAAAATCGACAGATTAATGAAAACTGGGAGGTCTATGTTTGCTTCTGTTGACACAGACCTATCCCCCCCCAAGTGAATGTCTATATGTAGTTGAACAAAACTTGTCTGCTGAAAGTAGCACGTTCACTCTATCTTAACACTAATGGGATCATATCTCCAGCCATTAAGAGCTACATAGCAGTGAGACCGTCACATTTCAAATACAGGGATGCAGTGAACTCTGGTAACATTGGAGTGAGCAAGAACCATTCCTACAGGACCCCAGACCATGTTTTATTTTTCAACTTAAAGAAAGTGCTCTCCTTATTTCCAGCAGAATATAGTGAGGACCAGAGGACAGTGGTTCACTGTCAAGAACAAGTCCCACTTGTCGTTTCCTTGCCCACTGTCATAAGGGTCACTAGTGTTCTGGAGACATCATTGGGTTACTACAGGGGAGTGAAGGACCTACTGAATCTCGTGAGCAGAACCCAGGGATACTGCTAATCATGCTACAGTTAGAAGGAGAGTGTCTCATTCCCAAGAACTATCCAGCTGAAACTGTGAATATGCTGGTGAGAAGCTCGTGCATAATGTTTATTCCAAATATACCACAAAATCAAGTGGCTGCCCAGAAAACAGTATTTCTCATCAGTTTGCTTTTTAGACACCTGCTACCCATTAGACATAAAGAAAAAATGATTTATAGTTCAAACAGCTGTTAAAATGACACAGTTACAATATGAACTGAAAAACTGTTTTTCCTTTTTCCAAGGGACTGATTTATAAAGAAAGGTGCTGCTTTAAAGAAATTTCTTTCTACATTTCTAGAAAATGCCATTGCTTTTATGTGTGTCAAATTCTATATCCTACAGATTGTTTTGTGCAATTTAAAACACAATTTTTAAGAAAATTTTTAAAACCATTTTATTGGACTATAAGATAATTATATTACTCAGATACACACATGGATTTTTTTTTGGGAGAGGGACTCCAGATCTTGTGAAGAGTAAAAAATGACTGTCTTAGATGAGAATGTAAACTATACTCAGATGCCTCACAAAATATATCCGTATTTCAGCCTTGAGAAGAAAATTGATTGTTCTTTGTGAGAAAGATTACATCCTGTTCCTCTCATATCTAAACCTGAGTCATCAGAGCTTCAATCTCGCCTAAGTACATTATATTTCAACTACTGAGAACTGGCCATGGAGTAGAATGTTTTGGGGGAATGGAAGATGAGGCAATGTTTATGGACGATTTTGTTAGTGAATAGCAGATGACTTCTGAGGGATTTCTCTGCTTTGCATGCTGGGAACTTACCATGGTGCTCATAGCACATTTATGTCAATAAGAATTAGACTGGTAATGAGAAACCTTTACCAAGACAAAAATCATAATATAGACCTTTAGAGCTATTACGAAGTCACATTAATACTAGTAATAAGCTTACTGTCACCAGGCTAGTGTGTGTGTCTGTTATGTGAAACTCATTTCACTTAATCTTAATTAATTTTCAATTTCTATTCTGTCTCCTTAGTTCCTGCATGATTCTCTTAATTATAGCATATGCTTAGCGCTGCGGATACCAGAAATCAAAATTAAATAAGGAAGGAAAGCAAGTGTAAATCTACTTAAGTGGCAGGATTCATATGAACAAACTCATACTTGACTCTGGAAACAAGTTTCCCTATCTGAGTGTGTGTGTGTGTGTGTGTGTGTGTGTGTGTGTGTGTGCGTGCTGTTGTTCACATGTGCATTTATTTTAAGTTTAAATGTCCACAAAAATTATCCATTCACTCCAAATGTATCAATAGAGATCTGAAAGGGTAGGATTAAAAAAAAATACAAGTATCCCATTGCCCGATCTAGAATTATATTTTTTGTTAGTAATCTAAAATCACATTTTGGGATTGAGCAATAGTACAGCAGGGGAGGGCAATTTGCCTTGCACATGGCCTTCCTGGGTTTGATCCCTGGCATCCCATCTGGTCCCTGAGCCCTGCCAGGAGTAATTCCTGAGTACAGAGCCAGGAGTAACCCCTGAGCATGTGACCCTCCCAAATAATAATAAAATCACATTTTGTTTCTAACTAGAAATATAAAATCAGTAAGATATATGCAGTAAACAATAACTACCATTCTTCCTGAATGGACTAATTACTGAATCTGTAAACCTAAATGAAGACTCCTCTTTTTTAGAAGGGAATAGGAGATGCTCAGAGTTTGTTGTGACTAAACATTGCCAGTTTGGTAGTTACCATTTTGTTCCCCAAATTTATTTCAATGAAGTTATTTTAATATATATTATATATAATATATTTAATATATCTCTATATAGGAATTTAAGCTATTTTAAAATAAAATTAATATATGTATATTGATTTTAGTGTTAGAGATGACAAGAAAATATTTCCTTTCTCGAGCTTTTGCTCACCAGGACTTGTGATCTCCTGGGTGGGTGTTGGAAACAGTGTTCATCCCTCGCCTTCCGATACCTCCGCCGTCAGCAGAGTGTTCAGTGCTGGAACACTCCCATCTCCCCTGTTGCCCCTACCGCCATTAGAGTTTAGGTCTCGACGCTCCTACCTAGAGGGGTGCCTAATATGGCACACCTTCCTGGTCTCTCCTAAGAATGGAATGAGCACAGAAGAAATTTCTTGCCTCAGTGTCTAGAATTTCTAGTTTGAATTAGCATCGTTGTGGCCTTCCACATAAACATTTCTACAGAGAAAGAAAAACTGTACATTGTGACCATACCTTAAACTGATCTCTCTAACTATGGCCCCAGTGGGAGCCACAACAGCTCAGTATTTTTGGGAAAAGCTTGAACAATATTCAGGCCTTTTGGGGAAACACTGGGAATCTAGCACTACCACCTCTGAACCATTTCCATCACTTGCATAGGATTTATGTCTGATATTCAGAAAACTCAGCTGCTCTCCTGTTGTCTAAAGTATACCTTACTCCTTCCACTCTTCTTTCTTCTGTTCCCAGACTAACTCTAGTTTATCTTTGGACTACACCCAACAGTGCCCAGGGTTTCCTCCTGACTGTGTGCTCAGGGATCACTTCTGGTGGTACTCAGGAGACCATAGGTGATGTTAGGAATTGAACCCGACTTAGCTACTTGCAAAACAAGGGCCCTGACTACTGTAATCTCTATCTAGTCCAAGAGGGAAATGCTTGGACAGAAACTTGGTATCAGGGAAAAGGGATGATCTTGGTTGTGGAAGCAAAGTAAGATAGCCAATGTAATAAAAACTGATAATACCCAGGTTAAGGCACTTTTCTTGTACATGGTTGGCCCCAGTTCAATCCCCAGCACCACATATGGTTCTCTCAAAATACATAGCTGGGGTTTCTCAAGCAGATCCTGAGCCAGGAAAAAAGCACTGAGCACCATTTTGTGGCCCCCAAACCAAACCAATCCAAAGCAACAAATGAAGCAGAAATAGGAGGACATTTGTTTCAATATATTTTCCTACATGTATCCATCTGCCTTACAGAGGGAAATCTGAAGAAAAGATCAGCACTCTTGGATAAAAGAGAAAGCCAAAGCAACGCATAAATCCTGTCTTCTGACTACTAGGCCTGGGCAGATTTCTTATTTAAAAATATGTATTTTTACATATATATATGTATTTAGAATGGACATCTATAAAGATTCTATAAGAGAGTAGAGTTATCATAAAATAGAAAAGAGAATTCGAATTAAAGTTTTTTTCTGGGCAAATTAAAAATATGTTACAGAAAAATGAGTATGCAAACATAATAATCAAAGCAGAAACAAAAGTGAAATCAGTGGTCCAATCACTTAAGTGTTAAAAACAATAAAAAAATCCCCCAAACTTGAGAAGTTCTACCATAGAGACATAAAACAAAAGGCTTAAAACAGTGAGAGACATGGTATGTGTAAGATGGATAGCCAGGCTGAGATTTATAGATGTTCCAGTAGAAAAATCAAGTAGAACATAAGCAATTATTCAAAGATATAATTAAATAAAAGATTCCTGAGTTGAAAAAAAATTCAACAAGCAGATCAAAAAGGGCTCACTGTTCAAAGTAACTTAAATGAAAAGAGAACTTTGTAACATTTGAATTATAGGGATGGAGTAAAAGAGACTAAGCATTCATGCAGAAATAAATAGGTGAAAAACAAGAGAACAAAGTTAAAATGGCCTTAGACCGACCTTTGTGGCACATGCAATATAGGCTGTCTACAGAGTTATAAGGTAAGAAGTTGTCCACATGTTAAGTATTAAACATTTTGCTCACCCATTTAAACTCTATTGATATAAGCATTGGATAAAATAGATACACTGAAACTTTGACAACCATCTAGTTTCACCAAAACATTTACCCTCTCAAGAACAAAAATCAAGAACTATTAACTCAAGTTGTCGGAGGACTTCTGCTGAGCTCAGTTCTGCAAGAGATGGAAGTCCTGATAAAATGTGCTCAATATTTGGAAGAATTTTTTGCATTTTCCTACAATATCACCTGTATGGAACTCATCACGCCAGTTCTCTCATAGCTCATTGGTCTGGGATGATTTTTTATTTCCAACAGCCACAAGTTCACATGAACAATTGGTTGTAAGTTCTAGGTGAAATGTATCATGGATCTCACGGAGACACCTATTGATGATGATAAACAGTTTGCTACAGGTGATTGACAAACACTCAACAGTGCCTAATACCTTTGAAGGAACAGCATGACTGTCATTCTGAATGAGTATCAAGTTTTCCTTGCTTCTGCTTGAGCAAATCTCTGGCTCTCAGCTGTAAAACAGAAATGCCATAGACTTTTTTTCTGAATGGAATTTGTGTAAGGATTAGTAAGTCAACACAGTGAGATTCTTAGTGCTTAGAGCACCTGCTTCTATATACAAGATCTGTTAAGTCTCCCTTCTGACTACGTGATGAAACATGCTATATATACGCCATATGCAACAATAGGCATGCTGGTGCTTTCTTTACCTTGTGCTGATCTCTTTCTCTGTTTCCCTAGTTTAAATTTTGCTTAGTGAGTTTGCATTATTAGCTTAACAAAAACAGAGGCTTAAAGGGACATGGGCCATTTAAGCATAAAAATAAATGAAACTATTTATTATAAATTCACATTTAATGCAGCGATAATGGACAGTAAGAATTAAGACATGAAAATCTTTCATTTTCCTATTACCTGGACATGATATTTGTTCCTACCCAAGACGATCATAGAAACATCTTCTCAGAGTTCATGGGAATGTTTATTATTTTGGTCCTCATCTTGGTTTTATGATTTCAGTGCTTTTGCTTTTACAGAAAATATTTTGTCCCCAACAGCACATAGGAAGAAAAGTTTTGAAATCTGGGTAAACTCCTCAGATCTGGCCTATTTCTTTTCCTCCCCTTTCCTTCCAGAAACAATCTGTTTCCTGCAACTGATTGTTTTTGTGGTGAAGCACTTCTTGCTGGTCTCACATCAATGTTGGAGGTGATTGTGGAATCGAAGCACCAGGGTTCTCTATGGGAGAATTAGACTGTTTTTGGTACTCACTAGATGGCTCATGTCTTAAACTGATGGAGCAAAGTGATTGTGTTGGTTTAAATTTTCCTATTTTAAATTTTTGCCCTTCAGCCTACTCTGTGCTTTTTGTTGAATTTCATGATACAGAATTTAGTGCAGCTCTCTCTCTGTCTCTCAAAAAATTTTTTTTCTGTGTTGCAATGCCACATCTCATTCTAACAAAACCTCCATGGCTTCAGCGGCCAAGTCCTAACCATGTATTCCATGTCAATAACTGAGCATTTCACTTTTGGAGAAAACCAGGCATGTAACCATGGTTTGTGTCTTCTGAAACATTTTACGATCTGTTTTTGGCCAAACTTTTTGCACATTATCTCATTTCTTCTGAGTATTATTATTATTATTTTTTGCTCAGTGACACATCATTGTCCTGATTACTTTGAAATCAATGTTTCCAGATGTTTTAAGTTTCTCTAACTTGGTTTTGTTGTTGTTGCTGTTCATGTATATTCCTTAAATCTCTGGGATTAAAAGACTTTGAAAGAGTGTCTTAAGATGTTCCTTTGTTATTAGCATCATTTTTACACTTTTTTAAGTACAACTTTAAAGATTTGGGGTAATTATTAAAACAACACCAGATGAGAATGGTCAGTTGTTCTGGTTTCTAATAATGAGTTAAAATTATCAAGAAAGTTTACTGTATACCAGATACCAGACACATGCTTTTTCCATGTGCATTGTCTTAAGATGTCAAATAACAACAAGAATTAGGCACTATAAAATTTACCATTTTATTGACGTTTTGAGATTTATAAGTAGTACTGCTAAGTCTACTTCTTTTTTGGGGCTGAAGCTATAGTACAGAAGGTTCATTTGCCTTGCACATATACCACCCAGGTTTGATCACTACTAGCATTCCATATGGTCCCCTGAGCATTGCCAGGAGTAATTCCTGAGTGCAAAGCCAGGAGAACCTGTGAGCATGGCTGGGTGTGAACAAAACAGTACATTTTATGTATGCATTGTTTCAACACCACACCCATCACAAGAGTACCCACTTCTCTTCTAAGTGTCCCCAAGGGCCCCTCCAAGCCACCCCCTTTCATATAAGGTCAGCGGTATAGACAAAAAAAATTTCACGTTCCAGTGACGTTGGCTAAGCATTATTTTATTCATCATTTTACAGATAAATGTGTTTTAAAGAACTGATATAGTTACACAGTTTGTAAAGAAATGAGAAGGATCTTGAGTTCCATTATTTTCAAATCTCTTAAAGTGCTCATTACATTCTTTCTAAATGAATGCTGCCGTGTATTTCTGCTTGATTTCAGTGGATTGATTCTGTACCTATGAGACCAAGGAGAGCCTGTCTTGAACTTCACAAGGATGTTTTGTCTTTGCAGTTTCCAAGAATAGTGATAAAAATCAGAACAAAAATATTTCCTAGAATTATCAAATATCAGGAGGTTCCAAGAAGCCAATTTCTGACTGGTGTTAGTAATCTGTTAACAAGGAGATAGAACAGAATGAAAAAAACTTTTTTATTATATAAAAGAATTAAAAAATGTTTGGAGCTCCATATGACAGGGGCCATCTGAGCTTTCATGAGGGGTTATGAGAGTTTAATCTTTTGCTCAGTTTGGGCATTAGTTGTGTGTCATGAAAACGAAAAGACATTTCAATTGTTACTGACTTCTGTGTGGAAATCAGGTGACTTCTGCATATCTTTGGCCATTAAAAACAATATGCTTCTTCATATGTGAAATATAAAAATATGAGACTAATATCCAAGGCCAGGGAAAAGGGGGTCCAGGAGGACTTTTCAATGGTTGGAATCTACCACAAGTTGTGTGAGTGGGGGGGGCCAGGGGCAGAGGGTAGGTAAGATAGAAAAAGGGACCAGTTTGACAATAATAGTTGGAAATGATAATGCTAGACTAAACTGAATATTGAAAGTAGGTAAAGGGATATACATGGCAGCCCTTCAGTGTCTGAATTGCAAACCACAATGTGAGAGTAAGAGTAAGATAGAGGGGGAGAGAGAGGCGGAAGGGAGAGAGAGAGAAAGTGATAGAGAGAGGAGAGAGAGAGCCTGCCATAGAAGCAGGTTGAAGCAGCGAGGTGGGTTGATGGGAGGGAAATGGGGCACATTGGTGTTGGGAAATGCGCACTGATGGAGGGATGGGTGTTGGAACACTGTATAACTGAAATACAATCATAGACAGCTTTGTAAAGTTCTATCTCATGGTGATTCAATAAATCTTAAAAATAAAATTATATGCTTTATAATATTTTTGCTTTGGGGGTCACATCTGGTGGTGCTCCAGACTTACTCATGGGTCTTGCACCCACTCCAGGAAGCCATGCTCAGGGACCATATGTGGTGCCAGAGATTAAACCTCTGTCAAACACACACACACACAAAGCACATTACCCACTGTTATATCTCTGTTCTCTTACTGCTCCCCACCCACATGATAATAATAATAACAATAATAAATTATATGCTTTCCTTTTTTATAGCTTCTGTTAGAAAATGACCAGCTCTTTGTTTTTCTTTTAATGGGAAAGCCATATAGTGCTGGGATTACACTTAGGGCCTTGCACATGTACATACAAAGCATGTGCCCTTTACTTGTGCTATTACTCTGACACAAGTGTTATAAAACATCAAACACACTTCACATGTTTTCTGAGTTAAAAAAAGAAGTGGGCAAATAGCCCTGCCTTGTCTGAAGAATGTTTATGTCACAGATGGTTTTGCTTTTTGTGGTTCTCGACAGGTGGCTGGACAGGTAGAGACAGTCCTAATGCGTCCGAACTATGAAGCTAACAACAAAGGGCTGATGGGAGGTTCAGAGGGAAAGAAACGCTGATGGTGCTGGACAAGGAGCCTCGGAGGGAACGGGGAGGTTTTCTATACCCTGTACTTTTAAAACCTGTTTTTGCTTTGCTGCTTGTGTGCAAGGAAGCAGTTTTTCTAAATAGCTATGTTTAGATTAGAACTCGGTCTAACAGAAGTTCTAACATGTTGCACCGATTAACTAAATTGAGATCAAAACAGACAGAAATACAAACACACAGACAGGCATCCTTCTTTGAAAGGCTTTTAGAGAGCCGGCCGACGCATTCTTGCTATGGATTTTGGAAAAGGTTGCTCTGTCTTTCAGTAGAACAAAGAGGCTTTAGGAAGTTTTGAGCTGCTATTTATTTGTGGAGGAGAAACGCAATGCCGGAGTGAAAAAGTGCGTGTTTGGAAAGGACACCACGTGCCATAGTTACCGTTCTCACCGTGGGGCAGGCAGCAGCGGTCCGGAGGCATCTGGGGGGTCAGAGTGTCGGAGAATCAAGAAACCTTTTCTTGGGGATGTGTTCTTCCTCAGCCCCTCGGGCCAGTTTGCCAGATGCTAACTTAATCGGGGAGAGTGGATTATGCCCAAGGAATGGATAAATCTTCTCACTGATGCTCAGACCAGGATGCTATTTTATGGTTTCCTTTACAAAGGCTGATGATCCGATTTAAGGAAGGAAAGTGGAGAGCAGGGACAAGTGTAAGCTGTCATGGTGATCTTTCTACTCTAATCTTTTAAAAGCATTACCTTATTTTCTGTAGTAGATGGAGCTCTTAAAAGCAGCAAATCATGAGCTGTTCCACAATTTTAACGTCTTAGAAGAATGTAGCCTTTATAAAGCTTATTTACAAAGACAAACACTCCCTACAAACTTAACTATTAAAGCCTTAGAATGTTTGTGTATTGGGGTTAGTAACGTTTAACATTCTTGTACAATATGAGAGCAAAGTAAAACATAACAGAGATGATGATATTTGCCAAATCGGTATGTAATCACCGGTTTATCTAAAGAATTATAACTTGCTGCGTAGTAAAGCAGAAAATTGATTTTTGACATGGCCAGCTTCAGGACTATTATGTTGACAAAGGTGTGCTTTAAACTTTCTTCCATGAGCTGCTTTGTTTAGTGGCTCACTGTTTTAATTCAGAGCCATGGAAGGCTTCTCCTTTTAAGTGACTAAAAGGCACGCAGCTTGAAATGTAGAATTCAGGATCCTTTAGAATAACTTCTTATTGTTAAAGAAGAGCACTCGGGCATTATTTTTCTAAGAAAGTGATTTTCACAAGCTCTTTTGGTTATGTGTTTAATGGTAGGTGCTTAATAAATGAGCTTGTGATTCTTCCTGCATAGTCCAGGGACTAGGATTTGGTACCGTGATAAAGTGAGTCACTGCAGGAACAGGGAAGGAAGACAGGGCAGGGAAGTTTGGGCCTCTTATCCCAGAAGCTAAAGCCCAGCGGTTATCTTCCAGTTGTCAAGAATTTCTGGACAGCCTGATCTTTAACCCCACTTAGAAAACATCTCCCTGCTTCCCTCCCGCTGGCCTTCATCTTGCCCTTCATCTTGCCCTTCATCTTACACGTGGCCATAGCTCTGCAGAGCTCCTTCCAGCTCTAATAAGGCCCCTTGACTCAGCTTTTTCAGAGGAAATAATTACCTTAGTCTTTCCTAGGAAACTTGAGCTCTGATGAGATAGAGCTAAGTTCTTGCCTTGCGTCTTTATCCTCCTCACGTCATCTTTCAGCCCTGGGTCTCACGAAGACCAATTTTGCTTTGATTTCCCCCAGCCTCTTTTGAGTTCTTCCTCCAGTTTACGTGTCCTTGAAGGACAACTCAAATCTATCTGAGTTTCTTATGACACCACACACACACACACACACACACACACGCACACACACATGCACACACACACTCCACACTTTTCCTTTGATTGTGCCTTCAACTATGTTTCTGAAATCTCCAGCCCTGGTTGGGAGGAGGAATCTCAGTTTGCTTAGCCCAAGACCAGTCTTGGAACCAGAGATTTTCCAGGAAGCTCTCACCTGGCAGTAGGGAGATTGTCAGTATTGGGAGGGCCGTGCCACAGAGCCAAAGGCCACTTGCCAGGAAGCGAATTAGCAGGGGCCTGGAATCCTTCAGACGCAATATGCAGATGATGGAGAGAACTTGAATCTGACGCTATGCAACAATATTTCAGAAGAAGGGTCTGGGACTGAAGGAGGGGAAATTGTTCCGCATTTTTGGTTTGATTTTTTGTTCAGGTGGGGACTTCTAAGCAGTGCTCAGGAGGAGTAGTGGTCTCTCTCCCACTCCGTGACCCTGAACCGTCATGGACAGAGGCCTCAATGCTGAGGCCCAGCAATGCGGTGCTCCTTGAGCTGGGCAGTGTTAATGGCCAATGGGTCAAGGGAGACCTCTCGGGCTCCACCTTTGGGGTCATGGAGTCTGTGGTTCTGGGAATGAAGCTTGGGCTCTGCAGCATGCAAAGTTCGCACCTCTTACTGCTCACTGATCTCTGTCCTTTCCATTTTGATTTTCTGGGCTATAAGCAAGCCATACAAATGAGTGAGTCAATGACTGCAGTGGTTTACTTGATGCTTTGGATTTTTCTTTGATTGTTAAGTTTGCAGAAGGAATTGACTCTATCATTGATCTCTCCTCTAGAAAGGTTTATTCTGTCCTTATACACCCAAGAAGAGGAAGTCCTCTGTTCAGAACAGGTCAGGGGAGTTTGATGTTTCCGGGGTGAGTCAGCCAACGTACAGGCAGTGGGTCTTGGGCGAGCATCACTCCCTTATCTTACTGGAGGTGGAAAATTGAGGTCCAAGTGTGCTGGGAGGGTTGTTTTTCTCTCTTGACTCCTGGCATGGACTTGGAGATGCCCACCTTTTTGCTGAGTCCTCATGTGATTTTTTTCCCTCTTCTGGAAAAAAAAATTTCCAAATCACTCTTCTAGTTAGGAGATACATCAGGTTGGATGAAGGTCCAATCTAATAGTCACATTTCATTCCATCACCATTTTAATTACTTTTAAAAAATTGGGTCTACACCCAGCAGTGTTAAGAATCACTCCTGGTCCCTTGCTCAAGGATTGCTCCCAGGGATGTTTGGGGGATCCGGGATGCAGAAGGGAAAATGCAGTGCTAAGATGGAAACTGGGCCTCCTGCATGCAAAGCAAGTTCTTTGAGCCATCTCTCTGGGTCTTAACCACCTTTTCAAGGCTACTCTGTGTGCAGGTATTGTGTGTGTGTGTGTTTGTGTGTGTGTGTGCGTGTGTGTGCGTGTATGTGTGTGTGTAGGTTTCAGTACATGAATTTTTAAAAAATATTCTATTATACCACCGTGAGATATACAATTACAAAGATGTTCATTAGATGCTCATATTTGGGTTTCAGTCATACAGTGTTCCAGCACCCATCCCTCCACCAGTGCCCATTTCCCACCAACAATGTCCCCGATTCCCTCCCCCTCCCTTAGCCTGCCTCTATAGCAGGTTCTTTATTTCTTTCTCTCTTTCTCTTTCTGTCTCTCTCTTTCTCTCTTCTTTCTCTTACACATTGTGGATGGCAATACATACATTTAGAGGTTGTCATGTGTATCTTTTTGCCTGTATTTAATGCTCAGTTCTAGGTTGGTATTAGCACACTGTTCCTTTCTCTGTCTTACGTAACCTCTGACTCCCACACGTTTGTGATAATTTCCACCTTTGATAAGACCTCCTGATCCATGTTTCGCCTGACCTTGGATATTGGTATCATAATATAGTACATGGATTTTGAAGGGTACACTGGCTCATTTAGTGCCTTATCTCCAAAACCCACAGCTTGTCTTCACTCCTAGTTCCTGGGTGCAATGCCATCACTTTGGTCCTTTGGGTCCCACATGACCTGTTAAGCCTCATGTGACGGCCTGAGTCCACTGTGCTGTGCCCTTTGGCAGCTATTTTTTTTCCCACATTGGAAATGGCCTGCTCTCAGGACAGCCCTGACCTCTGGCCAGGTTTGATTTGACATGAACTATGTCTGAAACATTTAGTAGCCAAGACAAAAATAAAAACTCAGATCTTAATATTCTTATAAACCTTTCCTTCCTTTCTTCCTTCCCTTCTTTCTTCCTTCCCTTCTTCCTTCCTTCCTTCTTCCTTCCTTCCTTCTTCCTTCTTCTTCCTTCCTTCCTTCCTTTCTTCTTCCTTCCTTCCTTCCTTCCTTCCTTCCTCTTTCTTCCCTTCCTTCCTTTCTTCCTTCCTTCCTTCCTTCCTTCCTTCCTTCCTTCCTTCTTCCTTCCTTCCTTCCTTCCTTCCTTCCTTCCTTCCTTCCTTCCTTCCTTCCTTCTTTCTTTTCTTTCTTCTTTCTTTCTTTCTTTCTTTCTTTCTCTTTCTTTCTTTCTTTCTTTCTTTCTTTTCTTTCTCTCTCTTCTTTCTTTCTTTCTTTTCTTTCTTTCCTTTCCTCCCTCCTTCCCTCCCTCCTCCCTCCCTCCCTCCCTCCCTCCCTCCCTCCCTTCCTTCCTTACTTCCTTCATTCCTTCCTTCCTTCCTTCCTTCCTTTCTTCCTGCAAACACTGATCTTGCCTTTCCAGATAATTGCACTCAGCTAAAATGCCCTTCTGGCCTTGCCTTCAGACTGGCCACCTACATAGTCCAGTGTTCCCATGTCCCTCCTGCTATTGCCCAATCTGGACCCTAAAGCTGCTTGGAGCTGTGCCTCCTGTATTCTGGCGACACTTCCTCTTCCTCCATACTCTGCCAACATTTTCCCTTTATTTTCCTTTCCTCTCCTTTCTTTTTAGACATTGGGCATCCAGGGATAGGGCTTTCTCTCAGGTGTACATTTCAGTATGTCAGCAGCACTTTTCCTCCTGGGACTAGATGGTTTGGGAGAGTTTCTAAAAGCGCTGAGTGGCAGAAGTTGCGGACATTGCCAAACACCTGCAGTGTACAGATAGTGACTCATCATTATGATCTTCATCATTATCATCTGAGTCCAAATGTCAATAGTGCTAAGTTTTTGAAACTCAGATACAGATTTACTTTGTTGAATTTAAATAAAAGGTCTAAATAGTTCTGATTTGATCCAGTCCTGCATGCTTGTCAGAAATCATACCCTTTTCACTAGGTATGATTCTGACACCTTATATCAGGTGTATCCAAATACACCAGGACTGTGAGGTCCAAAACCTGCCTTTTTATGTTAATATAATCTTTTCAGTCTTATGCTCATGAGTGATAGCAGCCCTTAGTATCTCCCCTCATTTTATTTACGTGCCCAAAGAGTCTATCTTTCTATTATTTCTCTCCACATCAGCCCTTACCAACATGTTATTCTTGATTTGCTGCAAAGCTTCTTAGTGCATTTCTTCTCTCCCAGATTGCTCACACAATCTCCAAACCATTATTGAGACATAATTTCAACATGCCAACAACCTCCTTTGTTACTTTTTGTTTACAAGTCTAGGCTGAGATAGCCATGTTTTAGTATATTATCTTTCTCCCCTCTCTTTGGGGCCAGGTTTGGCACATTAGCATGTGTTCAATCACTGTGCATTGATTATTAACCAGTTCATTCAGTCCTTGATTGTATCATTGTTCTGACTTCAATTCACTTCAGTAATCTCCTACCTGCTGTCCCAATTCTTCCCACTGTACAGATCTCAATCCAATAGTACATGAACAAAACTCTCGAGGTGGGTTCTCTTTAGGGGCAGGATTGATAGTAGAGCAGCTGCCCTCTTGTAGTAATCCTTGAGTACAGAGCCAAGAGTAAGTCCTAAGCACTCCTGTGTGTGGTCCAACACAAAAACATGCGAACTCTTTGCATTCTTTGAAATCCACAAGACTTTAGTCTTTATGTTAAATTAACATTTATTAATTAATTTTATGCTATTCATTTTCTTTTTTTTTCTTTTAAATATATTTTATTATATCAACATGAGATAAGCAATTACAAAAATGTTCATGTTTGGGTTTCGGCCATACAGTGTTCCAGCACCCATCCCTCCACCAGTGCCCATTTCCCACCATCAATTTCCTCAATTCCCTTCCCCCTCCCCTAGCCTGCCTCTGTGCAGGCTCTTTATCTCTTTTCTCTCTCTTTCTCTCTTTCTTCTCCTACACATTGTGGATTGCAGCATTATTCACAATAGCCAGAATCTGGAAACAACCAGAGTGCCTGAGAATCGATGACTGTATAAAGAAACTTTGGTACATCTACACAATGGAATACTATGCAGCTTTTAGGAAAAATGAAGCTACGAAATTTGCCTATAAATGGATGGACATGGAGAGGATCATGTTGAGTGAAATTAGTCAGAAGGAGAGAGACAGATACATAATGACTGCATTCATTTGCATGACATATATATGCATATTATGATACCAATATTCAAGGTCAGGTGAAAGGTGGATCAGGAGGTCTTGTCGAAGGTGGAAATTACCACACACCTGTGGGAGCAGAGGTTAGGTAAGACAGAGAATGGAACAGTGTGCCAATAATTGTGGAAAGTGATATTACCACATAGAACTAAGCATTAAATGCAGGCAAGAAGATACACATGAGAACCTCTAAGTATATATGTATTTCTTTTCTTTAGTGTTATAATCCCCTCCCTCAATAGTAATTTCTTTGAATGTAAAAGATATAGATCTAATAATAAATAAGTCAATGACTATGAAATAGTCTTTATTGGGTATTACCAAGCAATATGCAATGTTGATTTTTGAGAATATCCAAGGTAGATGAAAGTTTCTAAAATGATTCTGTTTCTGAGCAGATAATAGGAGAAAGAGAAGAGCTTGATTCTTAGATGCAAAATGACCTGAGTTTTAATTCAGCTTCTTTTTACTTCACATGGCCAGTGACTTAACCTTTGTGGACCCCAGATTCTACTCATTTTCAATAGTGAGAAAATTTTACCAGGTTTGTTATGGATAGGAACTGAATTAGAAAACACTTGGACTGGTGGCTGTTACAATGTGGATGTAATAAATGCAAGTTTTCCTTTATTTCTTATAGTAAGCAGTATGTTTTCTTCACAAAGTTGACCTAGAGACCTAGATTCTAATATCCTATTGAATGTGGATATTAGACATTCATATGGATATATATTAGTGCTGGAGAGAAATAAAGTTGTCAATAAAATTAAATTGTTCATTGACATTTCTTGAGATGGAGGACATTTTACTGGGTTATGTGGAGAAATTAAATATCTTCAAAAAATAGAGATCTGATGCAGAAGAGGATTTATTTAGAGGAATTAATCTGTCATTGCTGGCTTTGAAGATGAAAGGAAACAGAAGAAAAAGATGTGGGGAAATGGAAATGGAGTAAATTCTCCTCTAGGCACTTCAGGGGATATGCATCCCTTCCAGTACCTTAACTGAAGAGTCAATGAGAATCATTTTATAGTTCTGAGGTCCAGAGCTATAGGTTAATAAAATTTGTGTGGTTTTAAGTCACTATATTTGTGATAATTTATTTCAGCACACAGAAAATTAATGCATTCCCTTCTTTCTCTCCTGATTTTGTATTTAAACCATTCTCTCTAAGATTGAAAAGAGAGAATTTTAATATAGATTAACTCACTTAGTAGGTGGTTCATAGTTGTTTGTTGAAGAAAGACACTTTACAAAAAGGAAATTCCTTCTTACCAGATGTGTTCCATTGTTCTGATTGACAGAAACTTTAGCTTTTATTAATTCAAAGCCTGCTTGTAATTCTTAGCTGACTGATCAAGTGAAAGTATATTCCATAGAGCTTTTATTGTAATTAAAAGCTGTGTATTTATTTCATAAATATGTACTAGGCTTACAAGTAAAGCAAAGCCACAAGATTAATTAAAGTACAGTCACCTAATAATAATAGACCTAGGTTGACAATTGAAGAATATAGAGGCTTCAATAAGGTATGTGAGTTACTTAAAATAAATTCTGTAGTTTGGGGAAGAATATTTATTATGGGAGAATTAAGAAGTGGCATAGCGCTGACATGAGAATAGTGGTGTAGGGGCTTGGGCACTGGTTGTGGGGTGCAGTAACTGTGTATAATGATACTGTGCTTATACTATTGTGAACATGTTATCTAAAATGTAATGCAAAATATATAGTTATCTATTATACACAAATATTTGAGCCACGCACAATAGAAAAAGAAAAGATATATGTCAAGCACTCTCTTTGGATATTTAAGAGGAACATAATTATATGATCAGAAATCAAAAAGCCAAAATGCTGCTGATTTTAAGCTGTTTAAGAAACTGGCTAATTGTCCATCAGTTGACAGGGAAAAAGAGAGCAAGTGGAGAAGAGGTGAAAATCCATTTCTGATCTTGGAAGGTTCTTGAATCATCATAAATTTGCACATAGGAAACAGAGGATTTATCCTGCTAATTCATTGGAAATTTGAGGACCTCCATGTTGAACCAAAATTTGGGCTAAAGCTTGACTTACTTGTGGAAAGATTCAAGGAAGAAATTTTTATAAAGTGGTTTGAAAACTTAGGATTTCTTTTTTGAGGAGTTGCGAGTCAACCACCCTGGCTTGGTCAATCTTGAGCCTTACCTGAAGCACAGACAGATATGATCCCTGAGCACAGAGCCAGAAGTAAACCCCAAGCAAAGTTGGGTGTCACTCAAGCTAAAACAAAATAAAAAACAAACAAACAAAAAGACAGTAAAGACTTTCTCAGGAGTTGAAAGTATTCAATCAATAGGAGGAATGCAGCAAATTTATTTGGAACTCTCCTTGGTGCTAGGACCCGCCTTGATTCTCTCCTTATTCCTTAGAACTACCATGTTAACCTAGTACATGTGTGCCCAAGTATGACAGGACATTCGTATTGTACAAAATGCTATCCTTCGACTATAATCCTACTCGTTAAGTCTTGGACATTCGTATTGTACAAAATGCTATCCTTCGACTATAATCCTACTCATTAAGTCTTGGATTTGTTAGCCGCTGTCAGCATTTTCCCATATTTCCTTCTCTGTCTTAATTGGTCCAGAAAACAATATCAGACAGAATCCTGATGAAACTCACCAGCACATTAGTGTGAAGTTCCCTTTACAAAATACAAAAAGTTGTTTTGCACAAATACAATCGATTTTTATAAGTGTACTCTCTGGATTTTTTTTTTTTTTTTTTTGCTTTTTGGGTCACACCGGAGATGCTCAGGGGTTACTCCTGACTCTGCACTCAGGAATTACTCCTGGCGGTGCTCAGGGGACCATATGGGATGCCGGGGATTGAACCTGAGCCCGCTCAGGCCGGCCTCGTGAAAGGCAAACGCCCTACCTGCTGGGCAATCCCTCTGGCCCCACTCTCTACATATTTCTTGTTGAGAAAGACTCAATAGAGCTCTGACTGTTCCTTCCAATTACTAACCATTAGTGTTCTGCAGAATTTCCTTGAGAAAAAAATAGGCAATGCCCCAGTTGGGTTGACTGGGACCCAACTTCTAAATTCGGGAAGCTCTGTGAAAGCCACTGTTAAGAAGATCTAATTTTAGGAAGAATTCATAATGACTGCTGTGATTCTTAGTGTTAGGAAAAGCCTAGTAGTTCCGATGAGCACTAGGAGAAATCAGTTGTCTTTTGTGTAATAGCATTCAAGAGGCAGTGACTTCAACTCAAAATTTAATTTGTACTTATGGAATTACAGTTTTTCATGGATTACTAAAAACTAGACAGGCATTGAAGAAGACACCATTTGAGTAAAATGTTATATGAATACCAGTGAGGAATACAATTTAAAATCCAGAAGGCCCTTCTGCTGTTATTCCTTATAATATAGATACACAAACACCCCCCCACACATGTCTATTTCATTTTACAGTCAACAGAATGCAAAAATATTTTGGTTACTCCTTAACTGCTCTGTGTCTTCTGCATAAAAAGCTCCACTTCTTGGCTATGTCTGTCCTCTGAACTCCCTGGCCACCTTGTCTGATCCTTCCTTCCCTTTTAATCCCTACTTGCTTTCATTCACTTGTCAGACTCTACTGCTCTGTGGCCATCTTTTTACTATATTCTCTTGCCACACTGTCTTTTTTTAATAATTTCACTCACTAGCAATTAAAAAGTTTTATTATTCTTCTTCTTGGATTTTTTTTGGTCGCATCTGGTGATGCTCAGGGGTTACTCAGTAATAAGTCCTGGCGGTGTTCAATGGACCGTATGGGATGTGCAGGATCAAATTCTTGTTGGCTGTGTGCAAGGCAAATGCCCGACCACTTTGTTATCACTCTGCCCTCCCACTAGCAGTTTTTTATGTGTCAACTCTGAATCTGTAACTCTCAGGTTAATTGCGACCATATTTCTCATTCAAGTCACAACTCAGCATAAGGTACTCTTTTGATTTAAAATAAACTCTTTTAGAAGGAAAATAATATGTCATAAAGAAATTCCATGACTGAATCTCTGCTGCTAAGTTTTTGTCAGTAAGAACTCCTGATTTCTTATAACTAATCCAGACCCCAAACTGTGTATTTGTTTTTTAGGTACTTTTTTTCACTTCCTAACCTCATTTTAGTCAGCCAGTAATTTTGCTGTTTAAGCATTTTTTTGCATTGAAATACCATTTTTTGATCATTCCATATTAAACTACTACTAAGATTCCACTCTTTTGATGTAAGGAATCTGTCAGGATCCATTGGGATCTACTCCCCTAGGAAAGGGATTTCACTGGAGGGGAAACGTACTTAAATGCAGTTTTGAACAATATTTTTGAATCTTTGTATAATCAAAATAAGTCAACAATGCTGAATATGGAACTATTTTTTTCACAAATTTCTAATTGACTACCTGTGAAATAAGACTAATCATCAGTTTATTCTTAGGAATCAAAATGAATATTCCCAGATATTTAAGAGCAAATAAACTCAGTCATGGATAACAGGGCAACTGGTAATCTTTGAGATTTCTAGCAAAGGGAAAATAAAATAAAACCTTGCTGACACAAATGACTTGATATGTTAGACTTGGTGGAATTACTAGATGCACATACAGTAACGCGATCATCTGCATATATTCTACATTACCATAACAAAGCCCAAAAGAGGCAAATTTATTATTATAAAACAAATCAAAGCAACTAAACTAACAGTGCAAAAGAATTCATTGGGAAATTGATTATTGTTTTGCACTGCTCCCAGGGTAGACAGAATTTATCTTAATAAAGATGGTATCAGTGAAATAAGAATAGAGGTGGAAACTTAGGAACAGTTTATCTCCTCTGTTTATAAAATTGATTGAGGGATTAAGGTAGTTTAAGAAGTTATGCTCTGGAGAATATTTTTTTCTCAAAACCCTCCAGTATATTCTGATAATACTTACATGGAGAATGTTCTCCTAGAGACTATGCTGATGTGAACTTTGCTGCTGCATCAGAATGGCACCGGCAAGGCAGCAGGTAGGAAACTCTCCTTCCTTCCCTTTATTGCGTCATTTACATGATCAGGCTCTTTTACCTCTGAAATGACCCTTTGTTCAGTGTTCTTGGAACATATTCTCTAGCTCTTAACTTTTCTCACTGTCATGCACCTTGAAAGCACATGTAGGATAACTTTCATTGTGCAATATTTAGTGATAACACTTGGGAGGCTCAGAGAGTCTGGGGGCCATTTCTGGCAACACTCAGACAAATGTCTTGGGGGGGCTCAATCCTAGGGTCCAAGGATGTTGTACTACCCAAGTGCTGCCTTCTGGGAACTCCCCAGAGTCACCTAGGGTGGACTACGTGACCTCTAGTGCTACACTCGATTGAGCTGAAGGGTCGTGTGGGACCAGAAACAGAAGTGGGTTCTATGCAGGCAAAGCAAGTCCCATAAGCCCTGTACTATTTCTCTGAACAGAGTGATGTCATTTTTGTTGAGTAGCGTCTGGCTCATGACCTAGCACAAAAAACTCAGATCATTTTATTCCCTCTCATGTGCATATTTCCCTCCTAGTCAATGCTGATTCTGTTGAACTCCTCCCCAATGGTGCAATATTGACTTTATTTTGTGTAGCCTATGTTGCAGGAGGTTCACCCAATTTCAGCGGCCACATTTTTGCTACTCTGTTTCCTTCAAGCAGGTGCCTCCCTCTGAATCACCAGCCTTCCTTTTTTTGGCCCATCTGATTTTTTTTCTGTTCTATGCTTTTAATTTTAACCTCAGAGTGATCCTTTCTTTTTTTTCCCTTCTAATTGTCACATCTACTCCATTGGAATGAACCTGAAACTTTTTTGACAGGATTGGGATGGCACACATTTTGCTTTCTCCCATCCCTATTTGGACAGTCAAATCCCCCAAGGCTAGCCAATATTATTCCTAATATTTGAGAAATATGAAGCTGGCTGGCAGGAATTCTTACACATTGGTGTTTGACAAATACTTGTAACCTCACAGTGTGAACACCTGAGGTTCAAGGTTCTTTGGTGGAGTCCGACCTGATGGAAGAGTAGCATTGTTTCTTTTTTTGGCTGTTGAGTCCCCCAGCAATGCTCAAGGGTTACTCCTGGCTTTGTACTCAGGAATTGCTCCTAGAAGTATACTTGGGAGCCATATGGGATATCAGGAATTGAACCTGGGGCAGCTGCATGCAATGCGTACAAGGTAAATGCCTGACCCTCTGTGTTATTGCTCCAGTCCTAGCAGAACTTTCGCAGGATGAGGCTACATATCCAAGTGTAGTCAGAAAATTTCAGTAGTGTAAGAGAAAAAGGTGAAAACAAGCTAGGGACTAATTTAATACTCCATCGTCAACATTTCTAGACTCTTGTGTTTTCTTAGGTATCACCTAAAATATTTTCCTTAATAACTTGTTTTTGGAAAACTAATAGTACCATTCTGTCTCCTCTCTGTATTTTCCCCTTTCTTTGGGAAGTTCACATTTAGAGGCAGGGGCAGGAGGTGGTAAGAGGGATAAGGTCCTTTTGTTAACAGAGATAATATTACTGGTAGATACATGCATAAAGATAGTACTGTTTCTAACCACTGCACACAGTACTTGAAATCAAGTGCTAAAAAATATCCCTGACTTTTGTATTAGAAGACTATTTTAAACTTTTAACATCATTGGAATATTCTCTGCTTGGGGGCTGGAGAGATAATACAGCAGGTAGGACATTTACCTTGCATTTGGCTGACCTGGGCTTGGCCCTGGTACCACATGGTCCCACTTGTCCTTTCAGGAGTGATCTCTGAGAGCAGAGGGGAGACTGAGCAGTGAACATCACTGTTGGGTGTGGTCCACAAGCAAAAACAATTGCTCTGCTTGCCAATTAGTGCTCAGTGATCCCATAGGTGTATTTTCAACTCTCTTTTTTTTTTTTTGCTTTTTGGGTCATACCTGGCAATGCTCAGGGGTTACTCCTGGTTCTGCACTCAGGAATTGCTCCTGGTGGTGCTCAGGGGACCATATGGGATGCTGGGGATCGAACCCTGGTTGGCCGTGTGCAAGGCAAACGCCCTACCTGCTGGACTATCGCTCTGGCCCTTCAACTCTGAAATTGGTACTAGTTGGTGCCTCTGTAAGCGGGCTTTTAGCAATTCTTGACTTTGCATTGACTAATCATTTTCAGAGCTCTGAATAGCAATTTTGTACTCAAGGAGAAAGGTTGACATAATCATAGTTTCTGAAAATCCTGTGACCATTTACTTATCTCTGGTTCTTATTTCTAAGACGCTTGAGAATAATATGCTGCCTTGAAATAGTCACAATGTGTTTTAGTTATTTCCATTTGAGATAATAAATTGCTATTTCCTCTTAATCCAGAACATGATTTTGTTACTATCCTTTTAATCAGTTTAAATTGGAGTATAGATTAAGCATAGCAAGATTAATTTACTGGTTCAAATAATTACAAAATGTTATGATACAGTAAATAGGATGTCGTTTCATGTGCTGTGTTATGAGGAAGAGAATGTGGTTAGCAGTGGACACTGCAAAAAAATATTTTGCTATTTGACTTTTCATTAATCAGTTCCAACAATATGACCTTTTAAGGTACATATGGAGAGATTTAAATGCAATTACTAGTTTTCTGGCAAAAGAGTGTATTTGTAGTCCGATAGGGAAAATGACATCAGAATTTTGCATATCTGAAGAAATTCTCCAGATTTCCATTTTATTTTTATATGTAGCAATTTTCTCAGGTTTCAAGCTCTTGAATTTTTTTCCTCACCACATTGATGTAAGAGTCATTTTCTCTTTAAGTACCTTGCATCCTGCAGATTGTGGCACTAGAGACTTTTTTGGTTATTTCCCTTGTTAATTAACACATAGAAATCAATTAGGTTTGCTCCTGTAACTTTCATTTAGAATAGAGCATTAAATTTAACAGATGATCAATCTCATTACTTTCAATGAGAGGTTTCTTGTAGCTAGTAACCACCTGCTTGCAAGCATTTTTATGCGTAGTGCCACCTTTTCTTTACTGAAAGCAGATTCCCACACCATCTGTATCAGAATCACCAGGGATGCTCCTTATTAGACATGTATGTGGCTAGCTCTCAAGAGGGTCTTACTGAGTTTGGCCAGTGAATGTTCAAATTTTAGAAACTCTCGGAGATTCTGATGGACACCGGTTTGAGAAATAATGGACTAGTAGTTATGCTGACAATCAACCAAGGTTAAGCAAACCATCAGTGTGAATGCCTCGTGTATATGGAGCTTTTTAGTTTATACAAGGTTAAAATAATTTTTCACAAAAAATACATGGGACTGGTCATGGAAATGAAACAATTCATTTGGTTGAAATAAATTTATTTCTTAAATAAATTCAGAAAATTTATTTTCTGAATTTATTTCACAACAGGGACCCAGCAAAATAAATGTTTAGTTTGAATTAGAGTTTCATCAGCATTAATGATATCCTTAGCTCTGGATGGAAAACATGACGAGGAAAGGATGGTCAGCATGTTGAGAAGTGAATATAATTGAAGAATCCGCTAAAACAAAACAAAACAAACAAACTTCCATTTTAAATGGACAGCCACACTCTGCTTCTAATTGAGAGGAAATCACAGGTGCCCAGTAGTAGGTCCTTATAATGATTCATGTATAAAACGCAATTCTCTTATGATTATGCAAAATAGCATAAAACAGGCAAAGCAAAGTCTATTTTTGTGTTTCTTTAAAAGTTTTACATGTTTTAAATCAAGTTAACCCTTGTTTAGAAGAGTGTAAATACTGAATGTTTTAGGGTTACAATGATATCACCATGTGCTTACCTCCAACTGGCCAATATCCATTCACAGAAGTCTTTGGAGCCTTGCAGGCCCTTCCCCCTTCCAAAGGTAACATCAATATCATGGTTAGAATTAGGAATTTGTTTATGTTAAAAATTATATTATAGGTAATGCTTGAGTATCTGCATTAGTAAGTAAAATTTGCAGTAAAATCTATATACATATAAAAAAGCCACCTGAATAGATACAGCACATTTAATATAAATAAGATGCATTTAATATAAATGAAACACTAGTTAATTACTGAGAGAGTAGAAAACCTTAGCATGCTAGGAATAAACAGAGCTTTCGAAATCTGGTACAGGGCAACTGTAAGCACCATGAGTGAATGCCATACTCAATGCAAAGAGCTGAGAAGTTTGTATAGTCTTTTAAAGAAGTTCCTCTAATGCTTCTTGCAAAACTGGTTTCAAAGCTATGAATTTCCTAAGCTTTTTCCTGTCCATAAAATATTGTATTGTATCCTTGGTGCCGTGTTCATTTCTGTGAAGTATTTACTATATCCCTCCATTCCATTCTGACTCATAATCTCATTTGATAAATCTGCTGTAACTCTTATGGGCTTTTATTTATATGTAAGTTTCTCATTATGATATTTCTGCTTTAATAATATTTAATATTTCTGCTTTGTTTTTTGTCCCTATATTTATAAAACGATTTGGAGTTTTTGTATTAGGTCTATTTCATTGGAACTTTTCCAGCCTCTTAGATCTTGGTGCTTGCATGCTCAATTCTGAGAAATTCTTATCTATGATTTCTTCAATAAGTGGTTCTTTAATTAACTTGCCTTCCTTTTTATTCAGAGAATTAGATGAGTCTTATACTGTATTATATTGTTCCATAGTTTCCGGTGTGATATTCATTTCTTTCTAGTCTTTCTAGACATTTTCCCATCTTATGATTTTTTCTAGAGGTTTTCTGCATCTCATTTGCTGTTACTCTCTGCTTAGTATTTCCATTGAGATTTTTTAAAAAATATCACTGTATCGGAGAGACAGACAAGAGACAGACATGGGGCAGAGCTGCTACTTGCTCTCCCTGTGCCCAGCCGCTCACAAGGCACCCAGGAGGGATGGTGGGTTCTAGCCCTGATCTGCCACCCCAGCAGAGCCTTGCAACAAGCCAGACAACCCCCCCCCACTCCATGAGGGCCTCCATTTTCCACATCCAGACTTCTCTCGTCAGATCTCCAACCAGCAGACCAGCTATCACAGTCCGGCTCGCCGGCCGCAAAGGGCCGCGCGGTTCATCAATAAATGCTGGACTTAGAGATGACTACAAGAATATGCTACCTGCACGGCAGAGCCTGGCAAGCTACCGTGTTGTATTTGATATGCCAAATACCAGTAACAATTATAGACCTCATTCCAGAATGGATTGAGGCTCTTTATGTTCCTGGAGCAAGCAGATGCCCTTGGGCTCTACTAGCATGAGACAGGACATATGGAGATGTTACTGGGGCCGGCTCGAGCAAATCGATGATGAACGGGAAGACAGACAGACAGTGATCACTGTATCACTGTATCACTGTCTTCCCGTTCATCATCGATTTTTGAGCAGGCACCAGTAATATCTCCATATGTCCTGTCTCATGCTAGTAAAGCCCAAGGACATCTGCTTGCTCCAGGAAACATCAAAACAATTAGGTCATGAGAATGAGGTCATAATTGTTACTGGTATTTGGCATATCAAATATGTCATGGGTAGCTTGCCAGGTTTGCCGTAATGGGTGGCATACTCTTGTAGTCACCTCTAAATACAGCATTTATTGATGAACCACATGGCCGCATATCACATACTATACTCTATTTTTGTCACTTTTGATTATAATTTTCTCATTTCTACTTTTATAATTTATTGTACTTTGCTGACTAACCCATTCATCATTTCTTTGCGCTCATTGAACAGCCTCAACACGGTGTCCTCAAAATCATTCTCTGAGAGTTTACAAAGCTGGTTGATACTAGTAGAACTATGTTATTATTTTTTCCCCAATAATTGAGCTTTTTTGGGTTTTTATGCAACTTTCCCATAGTATTTGCTATATTCCTGCCATGCTGAGGATGAACCTTTGCACTTAGTTCCCCAGGTAGGTTTCTGAGAGACTGAGCATGGTATTTCTCTTTTCTCTCCTGCTGGTCTCTACCCAGTGACAAGTGGTAAAAAGGATAAGCAGTGTGTGAGTTGTGATGAGTACAAAAGTTATTTCCATGAGAGATGTGGAGGTGGACCCTATGAGATGGTGCAATCAGTCTTGGGGGCTTCTTGGATTCAGATGGGAGGGAAATCAACTTCCTGTTCCAAAATGTCCAGAGATTCATCTCACCTGGAAAGGTAGAGGAGCAAGTCAAATGTCTTAAATGTGGAGGAGGACCTCTCTTACTTTTTGTTGAAGTAGTTTATTATGTTTATTGACTTGTTTGTGTTGAACCAGATTTTAATTCCTATAATAAATTCCATTGGTTCATGATGCATAACTTTCTAGTGTTTTGTTGAATTCAGTTTACAATATTTTGTTGAGAAATTTTGTATTTATATTCATAAAGAATATTTTCTGTGATTGTCTATTCTTAGTAACGTCTCTAACAGTTTTGATATCAGGGCAAAGATGGCCTCTTAGAAACTGGAAATTTCATGCAATTCCTGTTTGTGTACTTCTTGGAGAAAAATAAGCTATAGTAAATCTTTAATGGTTTGGTAGAACTCATTAGTAAAACCATCTGGACTATGACTTTTACTTTTTGGGAGCCTGTCGGTTACTGATTCAATTTTCTTGCTTGTAATTTGCCTGTTCATGTTCTCTTTCCTCATGATTTATTTTTGGATCATTGTATGATTTTAAAAATTCATCCTTTTTTCTGTTCTCCAAATTAGCGACATAAAGTTATTCATATTAGTCCCTTATTATATTTCCTGGCTCTATTCTCGGTGACTGATGCCTGGTCCATATGTAGTGTAGGGGATAAGCTATTGAAGTTTCCTCTCCTTTCAGTTCTGATGTTACTTCTGAGGATATTTTTTCTCTTCTTCATCATCCCTAATGGTTTTTCAATCTTGTTTATACTTTCCTTTCAAATAACAAGCTCTTAAAATTTGAATATTTTTTATTGCTATTTTATTTGTGTCACGGCAGAGCCTGGCAAGCTGCCCGTGGTGTATTTGCTATGCCAAAAACAGTAACAATAATGGACCTCATTCCCAACGAATGGAGACGCTGGTACCGTCGGCAAATCGATGAACATCAGAAGACAAGTGATTTTATTTGTGTTCTAATTTTTATTATTTTCCTCATACTGTACTTTGGGCTTATTTTATTCTTTTTTCTCATTACTTAAGAAATTGCTTATTTGAGTATTTTCTTGATGTGTGATACAAGCCTGTATTGCCATGATTTTTTTCCCCTTAGAACTGCTTTTTCAATGTCTGACATGTTCTGATATCTCATATCTTTACTTTTGGTTCTAGAATTCTTTATTTTTCTTTTGCATTTCCTCATCGGAATGTTATTCAATAACATATCCTTTAGTTTCCAGGTCTTTGGGCTTTAAAAAGTTATTCTTTTATATTTGATTTCTAATGCTATTATATTATGATCTGAAAAGACAATATGCTACAAGTTTTCTGACTTTGCTGACAGTTGTTTGTGTCTCAACATTTGGTCTATCCTTGGGTGTGTTTCATGTGTACCAGTGAGGTATATGTATAAAAGTCAAATATATATTTGACTTTTTGAGTGAATCAGAGAGCTGTATAAATGTTAATGTAGTTGAGCTTCTACAACTTGTCATTTAAGGTTGTTGTTTTCTTGTTGATTATATGTCTGGCTGATAAATATGGCATGACAGAATGATGAGAGTGGGCTTTTTAAAGTTTCCTACAACTATTGTGTTCCTGACAATGGTCTTTCAACTGTTGCTTTATATATTTTGGTGCCCCTTCATCTGGCACATATATGTTCATAAGTGTTAAGCCCTGTTAAAGTATTGATTGTTTAATCATTTTATAATGTTATGTCATCTCTTAGTATATATTTTGAGTTTGGAATCTCTTTAATCTGATATGACCATGTCTGAGATTCTTTTTTCAAGCTTCCAGTTGTCTATACAACAGTTTTCCAGCCCTTTACTTTGAGTAAATGTTCACCATTGAAGTTCAAGTGTGTCTTCTGTACACAGCAGAAGGATAAATTTTGTTTCCAATTCGCTCTGCCACTCATGTTCTTTAATTTGAAACCATTTTATTTTAATATCATTATGAACAAAATAACTTATTTCCAAATTTCTACATGCAGTCTATTTTTTCTGTTTGATTTTGGTCATAGCAGTGGTACTCAGGGCTTGCTTTTTTATATGCCCTCAGGTACCACTCCTGATGGGTTCAGTGGGCCAGATGGAGTGCTGGAGATCAAACCTAGATAAACTGCATGGAAGGCAAATTCTCTACCTACTGTACTATCACTCTATCTCCCAGCTGTTTTTCTCTTCTCGAAGGGCATCTCTCTCCAAGCAGCCTCAGGAGGCATGAGAACCATTCCTGGTGGCACTTGGACACCTGTACAGAGTTTTTCAATGCTTGGACTTTAGGATGCAGAACTGCTTAAGTACTGCAGTGACATGGACCACCAGGACCACTGCAGCAATGAATGGGGATTCCAGAGCTATGCCTAGAGGTTTAGACATCATTTGGAGAACTGCTAATGATCTGATCTTTTTATAGTGGAAATAGTGGAGAGAGCAGTAGGAATGAGGCCAGACATTCCTGGTGGCCTGACCAGGTCAGGAAGTCTGACTTGCACACAGCTGTGATTTCATATATACTACAAGCACATATACACACTTACACATACACACGTACTCCCACACACTTATAAAAGACTAAGGCATTTGACCTGATTTGAAGAAGGCATCTGAGGAAATACTGAAAAGCTATAGCAAAGTTACCAAGAGTTGTGTCTAATTTGCATTTCATATAGACACTTGGATGTAGCTATGGGAAGGTAGAAGAGAACAGAGACGTGTGGGATATGTTCAGCTAAGTTAGCTGGACAAATTTCTGGTCAGATGCTATAGTAATAAATAAAAGAGCATTTTAAGATTCAAGAGTTGTTTGAGAATATGCATCAACTGAGTTTAATGAAATTTTTGTAAGAGAGTCAGAAATATGTTCTTTAGTTTTGACTGTAAGAAAATGAGGTAATGGCATTAGTTAAACTCAATCAAGATAGTAAATGTGCGAAGTCCCTTTTTAGGGTTGGCTTTTTGTCTCAAGACAAAAGATTTTTTTGTTCTGTATACTGAATTTTCAGTGTGATACTTATGCAAAAAACTGTGACATTTATGCAATAAACTAATCCTCTTTCGGATGCCCACCAGGACAAGGTACTGGAGATTTGAATGCTAACAAAAGCCATATAGTACCTGTAGCTGAGGAACATATTGTTAGCAAGATAGGAAAAATCTGAACCGCAACTACAAGCATAGTTCTGCTGTGAGAAACCATAGTCAGATATATAGGAGGGTCCTAGGGGTGGATAGTTTTAAAAGTCGTCCAGCACAAATGTTGGACTAGTCATTATAAAGATGAAGCGAGTGGTTGAGAGAGAGGATAAAGAGAAGAGGGAGTTGTGAAGAGAAACGCAGGCATCCAGCTTTTAGAGGAGTAATAAAGATGCCTATAAAGATCTGTCAGAGGACTACAGAGCAGTGAGAATCAGAACTGAATCGAGATGTCAATCTGATTACAATCAGAATTGGAATCGAGAGAAATTTCAAAAAGAGTGTCCATAAAGTACGTTGAAGAAAATATAGGAAAAACCCTCCACGACATCGATGCTAAAGACATCTTCAAAGGTGAAACACCATTAACAAAGCAACTAGAAGAAAATATAAATATATGGGACTACATGAAACTGAAGAGCTTCTGCACCTCGAAAGAAACAGTGACCAAGATAGAAAGACAGTCGACAGAATGGGAAAGAATATTCACCCAATACCCATCTGATAAGGGGTTAATATCCAGGATATATCAGGCACTGGTACAGCTATATAAGAAAAAACAGCCAACCCCATTAGAAAATGGGGAGAGGAGATGAACAGAAACTTTGACAAGGAAGAAAACCGAATGGCCAAAAAGGCATATGAAAAAAATGCTCATCATCACTAATCATCAGAGAGATGCAAATCAAAACAACAATGAGATATCACCTCACACCCACAGAGAATGGCCCATATCCAAAAGGGTAAAAGCAACAAGTGCTGGCGTGGATGTGGGGGAAAAGGGGACTCTCATACACTGTTGGTGGGAATGTCGACTTGTACAACCTTTCTGGAAAACAATATGGACATTCCTCCAAAGACGAGAAATTGAGCTCCCCTTTGACCCAGCCATACCGCCTCCTGGGAATATACCCTGGAAAGCCAAAAGCATAGCGGAAACACAATCCGCACTTTTATTTTCATAGCAGCACTGTTCACAATAGCCAAAACCTGGAAACAACCAGTATGCCCGAGAACTGATGACTGGATAAAGAAACTGTGGTACATCTACACAATGGAATACTATGCAGCTGTCAGAAAAAATGAAGTTATGAAATTTTGCTATAAATGGATGGATATGGAAAGAATCATGTTGAGTGAAATTAGTCAGAAGGAAAGAGAGAGACATAGAATGACTGCATTTATTTGCATGACATAAATATACTAGGTGATTTTACCAAAAGTGGAAATTACCACAAGCGTGTGGGAGTCAGAGGTTGGTTTAGATAGAGAAAGGAACATGAGTGAATAAATGTCAAAAGTTCTGATACTAACATAGAACTGAGCATTAAATACAGACAAAAAATGCAAATGATGGCTTCTAAGTGTATCCGTAGTGCAACCCACAATGTGTGGGAGAAGGAGGAGAGAGAGAGGGAGAGGAGAGGAGATAAAGAACCTGCCATTTAGGCGGGATGTGGGGGGGGAGGGAATTGGGGACATGGGTGGTGGCTGAGGGGCACTGGTGGAGGGCGGGGTGCTGGAACACCATGTGACCGAACCCCCAAGCGTGAACAACGTTGTAATTGTATATCTCACGGTGGTATAATAAAATGTTAAAAAAAAAGAGTGAAGTGGTCAGGATATATATTATAGAAAACTAACATAAGGTCAAAAACTCAGAAATCTCTTTGAGTCTTGTAATCAGAGAGGTTTTCATGACAGTGATGGGAGTAACTAGAGGTAATTGGTAGCGCCTAAAGGCTCATGAGAGTGTGCTGATATGGTTCTAAGACAGGAAAGAAAGCATTTTTTTTTTCTGGACAAAATGAGTGAGGCTTTGGGGGCAGGTGCCAAGGCAGGGGCTTGAAAATAAGAGGCATTTGAAAACATTTAGTGATGAATGGATAAAAAGAAAATGATGGAGGGGAAGTTAAAATATATTGAAAAGTAAAACGATTTTTTTTCCTTTAAAACAAATTGACCAAACACTCCTGAAATTTGTATGGAACAATAAACCCCCAAGGATAGCTAAAGCAATCCTCGGGAAAAAGAAGATGGAGGCATCACCTTCCCAACTCAAACTTACACAAGACAGTATAATTAAACACATGTATGAAAAACAACCTGTGACCTATGAATGATTGAGTACTGACACCCAACTAACACAACATCTTTGATGGCCGAGCATGGGTGGAAAGCCTCTTATAGTGGGTTGAAAACTGGACAGCGACATGTAAAAATGAATTTACCTCTAACACCATGCACAACACAAATGTAAGACTATCACTGACCAACTTGAGAAAAATAGGAAAAACCCAGACATTGAGCTAGGCTCTTCAAAGATGAACAACTCTAACAAACAACTAGAAGAAAAGATAAATATTGGGACTACATGAAACTAAAAGCTTCTGCACCTCAAAGAACATACTAAGATACAAAAGCAGTCCACAGAATGGGAAAGAATTCACCCAATACCCATCTGATAGGGGTTAATATCCAGGATAATCAGGCACTGTGACTTTACAAGAAAAAACAACCCCACAAAATGGAATGAACAGAAACTCGAGAAAAATTCAATGGCCAAAAATATGAAAAAATGCCTATACACCAAGAGGCAAAAACAACACTGGATCACTCCAAGTAAAAACAATGGGTTGGGGAGACACTCATCTATTGTTTGAACCGCTGACACCTTCTGAAAACAATGGACATCCCCAAGACCCCTGACCCAGCCATACCACCTCCCTACAACTCCGACAATAGCAACTCAACCCGGCCAAATGACTATTTGGTACATACTGAAACAGCTGTTGAAAGAAGTATAAATTTGCCTACAGGGGATGTTACAAATTACCAAGGAACGTACATACTTCTGATAATGTTTTGATACCAATAGGAACGGGCTAGGTGGTATGTGTTTCGTATAAGATAAGTGTGCTAATTTGAGTCACTAAATGAGGCAGGATAAATGACAACCCTGTTGTTCTTTGTTAAATAAAAGGAAAAATAAAGAACCTGCCATGAGAGGGCTGGGGGAGGGGGAGGCCGGACGTTGTGTATGGCACTTCGGTGGGCTGCTACTGTTACCAAAACCCAAATATGAACTTTTTAATTGTATATCTTTGTAATTGTAAAATAAAAAAATTAAAAAAAGAATGGATACTCACAAAAAAAATAAAACAAATGGAAAGAAATAACACTACTATGAATGCATCTAGGAGAGAAAGACAAGCTGAAAGACTTCTAGGGTAAATAAGTGATCAAATACAATTCAAACATAGCCAATCCCACAAACGCCATTAAATGGTTCTTCTTTTTATTTTTAGGGAGGGGGTTGGTGTGGGCCAGGCACTATGCTCAGGTTTTCTCCTGACCCAAAAATCAGGGGTCACTCCTGATGAAACTTAGGGAACCATAGAAAGTACCAGGGATTCAATCAGTGTCTGCCATGTGCAAGGCAAGTTCCTTATAACTGTAACTATCTTTTTTGGGCCAAAGCGATCACTCTTGATCATTGTACTATGTATATTCCACAGCGAATTGTCTCATACTTAAAATTTTTAACTAATTAGATTAAATTAAAAAACAATTAGAAATAAATGTCAAAGATAATAAAAAATTAATTTGATTTTTAGAAGCTCCTCCCTAGGGATTTATGTTTAAACAAGGCAATGACTTCTGAACTCTATAGATCATAACATGAACACGATTCCAGGAAATTGCAGGGTCCTGTCATTCTTGGAGATTTTACTAATAAACAGAAGCTTTGCTGAAGAATTCAATAAATATTTATCAGCCATGACTTCCCACAAAAGGTTAAAGATCTCTTAGTTTTGGAGGAGAATGCATAGTTGTCTAATTTGACCTGAATTATAGGCAAAGGAAACCTACTAGATTAAAAATCTATTTTCAGATTTAAAAGTACTCAATGCACCAAAACCCTTACATCTTTTTCAGAGCATTTCAGAGCAATATAAGCTGGTCCAGTCATTTACAAAACAGAGTACTATAATAACTGTTATTTTAATCATACTTAATATATTATATTTTCTTTCAGATCTGCTCTGATAGCCTCAGGCATAAACAAAATGGAAAATATTTGTAAGACATTTGAGAAGTTAACTAGTTTGATTTTCATTTTAGAAATCTGATAACTTCCTCCTGCTTTCAAACTTTGTGACTTGAACATGTCCTATTGCATGTTATTTTACTCAAAGCTTTACCATGTGTTCCCATTAGAATGTATTTTGACTTTCATTTTCAAGGTTAAGCATTTCAGCTTCAAAACCAGTGAACTCCACAGTTTTATCACAGAATATAGAATGTTTTGATCTTTTTTAGTGTGAGTGCAGGCACACCCAGTGCCTGCACTCAGGGATCCCTGGCCTGCACTCAGGGATCACTCCTAGCCGAGTTTGAGGAAGAATCTGTGGTTATAGAGATAGATCCTTGTGCGTCACCTGCACAGAAAAATGCCCTGCCCTCTGCAGTATTGGTAGGGACCTCAGAGGTATTACTTTTTTCTTTTTTAATATTCTATTATACCACCGTGAGATATACAATTACAAAGATGTTCATGATTGGGTTTCGGTCATACGGTGTTTCAGCACCCATCCCTCCACCAGTGGCCATTTCCCACCACCAATGTCCCTGATTCCCTCCCCACACCCCTAGCCTGTCTCTATGGCAGGTTCTTTCTCTCTTTTCCCTCTTTCTCCTCTCTCTCTCTTTCTCTCTTTATTCTCTTACATATCATGGATTGTAATACATACATTTAGAGGTTATCATGTGTATCTTTTTGCCTGTATTTAATGCTCAGTTCTAGGTTGGTATTATAATTTTCAACAATTATCAGCACACTGTTCCCTTCTCTGTCTTACCCAACCTCTGACTCCCATACATTTGTAGTAATTCCCACCTTTGACAAGACTTCATAATCCATGTTTCACCTGCCCTTGGATATATATATATATATATATATATATACACCACATACACCCCAGCAGAGCCTCACAACAAGCCAGACGACACCCCCACTCCATGAGGGCCACCATTTTCCACAACCAGACTTCACTCTTGTCAGAACTCCACCCAACAGACGAGCCTATCATGGACTGGCTTGCGCGGCTGCTTGCGGCAGTGCGGTACATCAATAAATGCTGTATTTAGAGGTGACTACAAGAGTATGCCACCCGCATGACAAGCCTGGCAAGCTACCTGTGTCATATTTGATATGTCAAATACCATTAACAATTATATTAGGTCATACCGATGACCTAATATAATGGTTTGAGGCTCTTTATGTTCCTGGAGCAAGCAGATGCCCTTGGGCTCTACTAGCATGAGACAGGACATATACTGGTAACAACATCTGTTACTGGTGCCCAATCGAGCAAATCAATGATGAATGGGAATATAGTGATAGTGATATATATTTATGTCATGCAAATAAATGCAATCATTCTATATCTGTCTTTCTCCTGGCTAATTTCACTCAACATGATCCTCTCCATGTCCATCTATTTATAGGCAAATTTCATAACTTCATTTTTCCTAACAGCTGCATAGTATTCCATTGTGTAGATGTACCAAAGTTTCTTCACCCAGTCATCAGTTCTCAGGCATACTGGTTGTTTCCAGATTCTGGCTATTGTGAATAGTGCTTCTATGAACAAAAAAGTGCAAATGGTGTTTCTGCTGTGTGTTTTTGGCTTCCCAGGGTATATTCCCAGGAGTGGTATGGGTGGGTCAAATGGGAGCTCAATTTCTAGTCTTTGGAGGAATGTCCATATTGTTTTCCAAAAAGGCTGTGCCAGTCGACATTCCCACCAACAATGGATGAGAGTCCCTTTTCTCCCTCATCCACGCCAGCTCTTGTTATTCTTGCCCTTTTGGATATGCGCCAGTCTCTGTGGTTTAAATGATATCTTTTGTTTATATATATATATATATTATTTTTATATATATATTTTTTTTTTTGCTTTTTTGGGTCACACCGGTGATGCTCAGGGGTTTCTCCTGGCTCTGCACTCAGGAATTACTACCGGCAGTACTTGGGGGACCATATGGGATGCCGGGGATCGAACCCAGGCTGGCACAGGCCGGCTGAGGGCAAGGCAAATGCCCTACCGCTGGGTTATCACTCCAGCCCCTCTCATTGTTGTTTTGATTTGCATCTCTCTGATGATTAGTGATGATGAGCATTTTTTTCATATGTTTTTTGGCCATTCGAATTTCTTTCCACGTTTGGGGCCAGGAGCGATAGCCCAGCGGGTAGGGCGTTTGCCTTGCACGGCCAGCCCATCCTGGGCAGGGTTCGATTCCCGGCATCCCATATGGTCCCCCAAGCACCGCCAGGAGTAATTCCTGAGTGCAGAGCCAGGAGTAACCCTTGAGCATTGCCGGGTGTGACCCAAAAAAGCAAAAAAAAATTTTTTTCTTCCACGTTGAAGTTTCTGTTTATTTATTTCCCCATTTTTGAGGGGTTGGCTGTTTTCTTCTTGTTAAAGATGTTTAAATAAGAGGTTTATTTAATTGGGGAGAGGTTGGGTTTTTTTTTTAGGTTCACATTCACGGTTAAAAGTTAAAATGTCTTTAATTGATAAGAAATTATTGCCATTAGTCCAGGTTTTGTGATATTTTTCAACTTAGAAAACTGTGATCTTTTTGTCATTTATTTTTTATTATGAATAGTTTATTTTTAAACTTGATGTTCAAAACTCTTTTGTAGTCAGCACAAAATCTGGATCTGCTTTGGGCAAATTTTTTTTAAATGATTTTTGTGTATTTTAGAATTTATTTTAGATTTAATATTTTCCTGAAGAAGTCTCATTTAATCTTTAGTGTTCTAAATATTCTCTTTTTTAAATTTTCTTTTACCATTACAGTTTACATAAATACTGTGGTTTGCAAAGTTATTTGTGATTATTTGTTTCAGACATTCAATACACCAGTACCAGTCCCACCGCCATTGCACCTTCCCCCATCATTATCTCTCATTTTCCCAACCATCCCTTAAGCCTGCTCAAATAGCAGGCCCGCAATAATTTACTTTGTATTGCTTGCTATAAATTTCTAAAAGAATGATCAAAAACTATTTCCTTAGAAGAAAGTTATTGCAGATTGCTGTATCTCACCATGGAGACATTAAGCCCTTGTATAATATGTTACCGAGATGCAGGTTACAGATACGAGTTACAGGTAAACCAGTGTGATATTCTGTTAATTGAGATTGGATAGCTCCTACATTACAGCCCATCCAATCTGGTATGCTACTACTGGTTTATCAGTGTTATAGAGTTTGAGGTGTCCAGGAAGTCCAAAATTTTTAACAAGGTGAAACAGTGAAACAACTGGAGTTAAATTTAACGACTGGTGTTTTAGGCCTTGTGCATGACTGCTGAAACTTCTGGAAGTTCAGGGAAATGGGCAGAGGTAGCCCATCCATGGCTCAGTGAAAACCTGCAGATGTCAGTCCCAAGACCCACCTATCTGAGTTTTTCAACACATTTAGTTTCTGGATGATTCTCCTCCAGAGCAGTGGAGTCTGACTGAGAGTATGGCAGCGATTGTGGGTTTGGAGGTTTTTGGCTGTTGGGGCTCTGTTTGGGGGGGGATGCTGGGTTCACCTGCCCCCTCTGAGGAACCCTGGATGGCCCAGTCTAATGCAAAGTGAGGAAGCATTTTGCATCTCGTTGATCTGCCCCGAGTCTCTGGATCATGGCTGGTGAAAGAACTTACAGGGGCGGGAGGTGGTTTGTGGGCCACTCTAAACCTCCAAAGTATTCTTCACTCAAGTATACTTTCATTGATGTAAAATCTTGGTTTCTAGTACTGTCACATTTTAAATGACCTATTTTTTTCTATTTTTACATTTGGTCTAGTGGGTTTTCATTTCATTTTTTTAAGCTTCTGTTCCCATCGCATGAAAGAATAAAATTGAATTATATATGTTCATAGTAGAATCATAAAATTACTTATGGAAAAGGTGCTTATTATTTGTGGGATATGCATGAAATTAAAAAGAGCTTTCAGAGCATTACTACAGTGTATCTCCCTCATAATATTCTTCCTAAAAGTAAAGCACTTATGATATCATCATGCTAAATCTTGAGTATAGATTTAACTAGAAAATCTATAATTTCATTAAGGTAGGGAATAAAATCTGCTTACAGTAATGCAGTCTTTGAAATCATTTGCAGGAGTTCACGTAGATTTCAGCAAGTATTCAAAAGTATCTTTTGTGGAGGCTGGGGTCTTCTGTGCTCAGGGATAATTGTGAGGGTCTCGGGAAAAATATGTAGTGCTAGGAATTTAGCATGGGTTACCGTATGTAAGGTAAGCGCCCTATCAGCCATATTATCTGTCTAGCCCCAGAGTCCATAGATTTATATTTTTATAATTAATTACTAGATTCCCATATCTGGGAATATATGCATATATATCTCTCCATATAAATGTGGATAGATAGATAGTAATCTTTGATCACAGTAATCAGTAATCATATATATCTGATAACAACACTATCACAATAGAAATCACTAACACACACAGAAATACATATGTGTGTGTATTAATAGAACATACTTGGCAATCACAGATTGTTGGGGAGTGCTGCTGGGGTCCCCCAACAGTGCCGGGAAGCGAGATCCCTTCTATGTCTGAAGCCAGCGGGAATGGATGAAGACTCAAGAATCCGATGCAGTTTTAAAAAGGGCTTTACTATCACAGGTTCCAATATACAATCCAAGAGCAGGGAAAACCTCCGGACTCTGGGTTCCCAGCTAGGCCCCAGCAAGGTGTAGGCCAAGATGGCTGCCACCACGTGTTGAGGCCCAACAGAGAATGGAGAGGACGGAGAAGCAAAAACACCAAGGGAAGCTGAAATGGCAAAAAGGGGAAAAAAGAGAGAGCCTCTTTTTTCTTGCAGCTTATTTTATAGCTAGAAATCCACCCAAACTCCCCAGCCCAGCCCATTCTGGGCTGGGCTATCTAGAGATGAAAACAGGAAAATAGCTCTATAGAATGTAGCAACTTCAGGATGGCTTCTCGCTGTTTACAAGGACCCAGAGCTAATTCAAAGCCTCCTAGCAGAGCTGGGAGAAGCTATAAGCTAAATGTAACTTCCCCTGGCAGGAAGGATCAAATGCCCTCAGGTAATTTCTCCCAGCACCTCACCTAATGTCTTGAGCCAAGATCTGCCTGGAATTGCCTTTATAGGGCAGAGAAGGGGGTTTCAGAGATAGCATGTCTCTGTACCAAAGACTAATACTAATGCCAGTTAAATATTTCTCCAAGCCTTCACAAGAGTCTCGTCTACTTCACGGTAGTTTTGTATTTTAGTTGCCTTTGAGTTATCAGGGAGCCATGCTTGCTTGCTTGGAGGCAAACAGCATTTCTCTCTGGTCTAATTACTTAGAGATCCAACGTGGCCAGGCAAATATGCTGGTAAGATCTAGCTAGTCCCACGATGATTGTGGTAGCATGAGAGAATATTTATACCAGCCAGTACAGAATACATGGTCAGATAAGACTACCACATTCAGACTCTCCTACCCCCTATCTATGAAGTGACCTGCAGGAGGCAATCCAGGGCAGATGCAGAGGCCTAGGCTTTTAGGTGTCCTGCAACAACAGATTAATTGTTTTTTTTTTTCAGAGTGACTTTGCATTTTCTTTTCCTGCTGTCCTATTATAACTGCCACAGTACATATGAACATAATCTATGACACAGAAACATGTAACTGAGGCTCTTCTAAATCTGATAAAGTATCAGAATTCCATAGAAAATGCCTATTAGCAGTAGTTGTGTAGGAGTTGACAGCCATGGATCTAGATCTTGAATTATCTTCATGTACCTCTTATGAGGTCTAGGTTACAGAATTATCCTGGGTCCAGAGCCTTAGACCCCCACTTTTGTGGTTCTCAGCCATCTATTCAAGATTGATATTGATGCTCACCATTGACAAGAAGTACTTATTTAGATAAAATGAAAATTGTATTTTTGCTTGTGATAGACCAAGGCATTCTCCAACCACACAGATCTGGACAAAAAGTCAATCTGTAGCATCATTTTTATAATTGAAGGATAATATAATTTTATAGATATCAATTTGGGGGAAAAGGAAGATTTCCTGGTTTTGGAAGTGGTTTGTTATTTTTGAAAAGTCAACTTCAGTAAACAGGCTCTATTAAAAGCAACCTTGAAATATTGCATCACTTCACAATCTGCAATATTTGGCAATATTTACACTTAGAAATTGTACATTGTCTAGTTTTATAGTATGTCTGTGAATTTACTTTGTCAATAGGCTAAAAGTTAAAAAGCTCTGTATAGTTAAGCTGGTAAAGCAAAAATTCCATACATAGAAGCCAAATAAAAGATATTCCCTTTGAGTCATATTTTAGAATGTGTGGCAGTTATGGATTCCAACTCGACACAGTATATATTTTCTCCTAGACTTGATGTTCTTAGTCTTAACACAGCAACAGATCAGAGGATTTATTTTCCCCAGCAGAATCTACTGCAAGTTAGAACTACCTTGTTTCCTGAATTCCACTTACAGCAGTATTTTGTCTTAGAAAATGGAGTTAGAACTAAGCATGGTTGGAAAAAAAAAGAAACTATGTCTTGATGAACTATAGTAGTTGGTAAAAGTGGTTTCCTCCCAGGGCTGATATAAATCAAGATGGGAATATGATTCTTTATACTTAATTGATAAAAGATTTCTCCATGTACCCTATGAATCATTGGCTCCCATAAATAAAAATAGGAGCTTATTTGGCATTGCTAGGCAATAAAACCTCTGGACTAACAAGAGTAATTATAGATTAGTTTCTTCCATAGGGTAATGATACTCACAAGCAATTTAGGAACAAAATTGTTTGTCACATATTTTCTCTGTCCACATAAAAATCTATTACTATATACAGTCCATTTTACTCATTGTTAATATTACCTCATCATGTCAGTGCCTGTTTTTGCATGTTTAAAGACTAGCACTTTCCATGGCATAAAGCCAATCAGTGCTTGTGCAATTCGGGCATTGATTTTTAGTTCTCCTAGATGCTTTTTGATTTATACTAAATTAGATGCCATTATGAAAGCTTGAATTCTTAATGAGTTTTATTGTTATTTTATTAGTCCACAGTTGGCATCTTAGCATTTTTAAGACATCTGTATTTTTTCAGATTTTGCGCCTTGCAAGCAGATTACAAAGAAATTAAGAATTCTCTGTATAGTCTCCCACCTTTTCCCCATAGCATTAAAAATACCACCACCTCCGCGAACAGAAGTTGAATTTTATTTTTGACTCAAAGGAAATTAACTACTATTTACTCCATTTTTTAAAATTGAGGCAATGTGCTTTATGGCAGTTAGAATATCATTGTTCTATACTAACAGTGCTACCCACCCACCCCACCCCAAGTGTCAATAACTCTCCACTACTGTTACAACATCCCTTTTTTAAGTCCTCTTGGCTTTGTAACCTCTGTTCACTGTTCTGTTTAGGCTCTATTTCAGGCTTTCCTTTTGGAGTTTTCTATTGCTTGGTTTCATTTCCTCATATTCCACATATGACTGAGGTCATCTGGTATTCGTCTATTTGCTTCTGACTTAGCACAGTACCCTCTGATTCCAATCAAGTTGGAGCAAACTGCAAATTTTCCTCTTTTCTTATTCCACTGTTCATATTTACACCTCAATTTTATTGCTCATTTATTTGTTAGTCACTTGGGTTTTCCCCCAGATTTTGGTGATGAATAAGGGTGCAATAAAATATGTGTGCATGTGTCCTTACTAATTAATATTTGAATCATTTTGAAGTGGATGTACTGAGTCAGAAAGAAGGATTGATCACTTGAAATCCTGTTATTCATCAATTTGCTCGAATGGGGCCAGAGAAGGAATGATTATGCTTAATTTTTGAGATATTTCTTGGCTATTTTCCATTAAGTTTGAACCAGAAAACAGTCCCACTGATGATAAACATACTGTGGACCTTTTGAGCTTGTTAACAAAGTCAAATGCTGATGCTTTGACTATTGCTATTACTACAAACTTTGTCTCTGACCCAAGATTTTGGTAAACAAACTTGTTAACTTGTAAATAGGTTAAAAATCCTGTGTCATTCATACATTTTGACAAAATAAACCATGTAATAAAATAATGATGAAACTAAGATAGCCCATGACATCTGTCAGACCATGACAGATATTTGACACTATACTAAAGAAATGGGAGAGAAGATGGGTAGATGGGAAAATCTTGGAAAGAATGTAAGCTATAGGAAATTTCTGGCCAGGCTGATGAGAGGCTCCCAGCCAGGGTCATTCTTGAATGCTGTTCTGCACCTCATGCAAATGGCTTTCTTACAGATTGGCTAGTAGTAGCCTCTGAGCATCATGGTCTTGGATCAAAAGATCTGGTAGATTCAGAACATAGCATCTAGTGACATTAATTAAGTAGAATCATTAAAGAGGGAGATCTAAGAGGCTCATTTCTGTAACCTCCAGTATCAATTTCATGATAATAGGCAAGAACTAGAAGCAATTCAATTATCTAACAGCAGATGAATGAGTAAAGAAATTATGGTCACTTGTCACTTGTCTTCCCATTGTTCATCAATTTGCTTGAGTGGACACCAGAAATGTCTCCATCCATGGGAATGAGGTTCATCATTGTTACAGTTCTTGGCATATCGAATATACCATTGGTAGCCTGCCAGGCTCTGCCTTGGCTCTGGGTTCATACCAGGGGCCCATTGGGCCCAGTATTTTTCTATGTCATACCACCAACCATCCAGGGCCCACTGGGCAGAGCCCTGGGTGTTGACAAGTTTGTCTCCTCTCTGCCACCTGCTGACACAGCCAGGTACCACAGCAACACCTGCAACACCTTGAGGGACAGGAAAGAAGTTACGGTATCTATAGAAAACAGAATGAATACCACTCAGTTATGGGAAAAGAGGAAACCATGTATTTTTTTTCAGCTTGAACAGAATAAGAAGGGTCTATGCTAAGTCATAAAGTAAAGGATAGATTCTGGGTGATATTGTTTGCAAGTGGCAAATAAAAACAAAGTGAGAGGCTAGACAATGCATAATGAAAACAAATACTGAGATATGACCAACAGAACTGGGAGGTGAGAAAGTGGGAAGGTATGGGAAGGAACCATGGGATAGGATGGAGGCATCTAGAAATGCTGGTAGAGGGACTGGTGAAATAGTCTGCAACTGTAAATTAATGGCTTAACACTATTTTGAACCATGATGTGTCAGTTAAAAATGAAAAAATCCAAAGATGAGATTATCAAAGCTACTCATATGGAATATTTCATATGCATTGAAGTGTACCATGTACATTTCATTATATGTGACTAAATATCCATAAAACTGCTTAAACTAGAACAGAAATCTGGAAAGGGAATTTTAAGGGTAGGTTGCAAAGTGTGTTGGCTAGAACTTGATTATCATATCTGAAACTGACACATCACAACTGATTGTCCATGGTTTCATGTAACCAAAGAGTAAAAGATGATGGTAGTAGTGAGCAAGGATTGCTAGACTGGGGAAATCAAACGGTGTCTCTTGTTCCAACTTTATCTCTGCTTATTTTTTCTTGGCTTAAATATCCTCATGTAGCCTCATGGGACTTTTTTCATATAAACATTGATAGCAGCAAAATGGGGGCACTTCTCTCAGAGCATCAACAAAAGATCGTAGACTAACATTCATTGGCCCAGTTGGAAGCAAATCTCTGCCACAGCAAATTCCTTGAAAGCTGTTTTTCTGTGATGGCCACCTTGATCAGAGGTTCAAGCTTTTACCAAAAGAGGTCAGTCAAGTCAAAATGTAACAGCTTAACGGTTGCTTAAAAGTAATAGTGCTGGGTAAATAAAGGTACTTACTGAAATGACAACATTTTCTTCTGAAAAAATTCACTGATAGTTTTTGGACCATCAAGTTTGGGTAGGTTGTGAGAATAGAAACTAAAAATGTGACCTCAATTGAGAAATTTAGAAAACAGTTGATGGATAGAGTAGATTAAATAATCTTGGGGAGCTCTCAGCCCAATTGGAGCTTATAAGCTGCTTATTTATATTCCATATATTACTGTATGATTTTGCATACTTAGCTTTGGAAAGTCCTCCTTATTTTCCTCCTCTTCCCACCTCCTCCTCCTCCTCTTTCTTCTTCTTCTTTCTTCTTTTTCTTCTTCTTCTTCTTCTTCTTCTTCTTCTTCTTCTTCTTCTTCTTCTTCTTCTTCTTCTTCTTCTTCTTCTTCTTCTTCTTCTTCTTCTTCTTCTCTTCTCTTTCTTCTTCTTCTTCTTCTCTCTTCTTCTTCTCTTCTTCTCCTCCTCCTCCTCTCCTCCTCCTCCTCCTCCTCTCTTCTTCTTCTTCTTCTTCTCTTCTCCTTCCTCCTCCTCCTTCTCCTCCTCCTCCACCTCCTCCTCCTCATTCTCCCTCCTCCTCTTCTTCTTCTTCTTCTTCTTCTTCTTCTTCTTCTCTCTTCTCCTCTTCCTCCTCCTCTTCTTCTTCATCTTCTTCTCTTCCTCCTCCCTCCTCATCTTCTTCCTCCTCCTCCTCCTCTTCTTCTTCTTCTTCTCCCCTCCTTCTCCTCCTCCTCCTCCTCCTCCTCTTCTTCTTCATCTTCTTTTTCTTCTTTTTTTCTTCTTCCTTGTTTCTTCTTTCTTTTTTCCCATGCCCAGCTGTGCTCATTGAACTCAGGGTTTACTCCTCGCTATATGTTCAGGGATTACTCTTGGCAGGGATCAGGAGTATGAGTGATGCCAGGATTTAAAATCATGTTGGGTTTGCAAGCAAGTGTCCTACCTGCTGCACCATCTTTCAGTCTCACACTGTTTTTTTTTAGTTTCCAGAATATCTGAGTGAGTCATAGAAAGGCTTGTCTTCAGCTGTGTGAGAATCCCAATTGGTTGATTATTTTTCACCTCCCTGAACTTCAAGGTTTCAGCAGAGAAGTTTTCTCTGATGTGCCTTTTTGTAGCATCTTCCTGTGTTCAGCAGTTTCCATTCCTTTTTCTAATTCATTTGCAGAAACACTGTTCAGTCAATCAACCGAGGTAACATCTGTGAAGCTAGAACCAGATGTGAATGATGAGTCCTATTATGATATTATTCTCAAAGATGGAACATTCAGGCCCAAAGTAGAGATAAATGAAGTCAGAGAATATGGGATGAACCTTACCCGCCTACACCCAGGATGATCTCTGTCCTCCAGTTTACACTAGAACAAGAGCTGGGTTCTCTTAATTCCCAGTTCAGGGAAATTTGCAGATTGCAGTGAACAGTATCATGAGGGAACACACTCATATTTTCTCTTTGTTTCAGTAATTGTCAGTCTCTAATTTATTTCCTTTGAGAAAGAGTTTATCTCACCATCAACTCATTAGTGACTTAATATAGGGTAAGCTGATTACAGGCAATCTGAACAGTAAATGTTCACACTGCCAAGCAATCAGGCTAATAATACCTTTGGAGAATGAATATTCTCCTGGATCTGTCATTTCAGCTGATCTCGCTATTCCGCTGATTGGAATGTCTGGGCATCTTTGGTGCTTCTTACCAGTGTTTCTGTTCCTGGGATTCCACATGATGCCCCACCCACCAAAAAAAGCCACACTAAGCCATAGATTTAGGGGAAAGGAAAGAAAATGGTTATAAATTACCACTTGGTGCTCAATTTGTAACTTGATGACGGTGCCCCAAGGTGCAGTGTGAGAGAAATGTGTGAGATCATGTTACCAAAGGGTGGTGGGTTAGTTGGAGGAGGTGACCAAAGCAGAAGAAGACTCACACTTAGGGAGAAGTGAGGGATTTGAAATCCATCTGAGTCCTTCCTTTTGAATCTGTCTCCAGGAAGCTAAAACATCTGGTGAGTCATGTCAGAGATTCCATCTAGCATCCCTGTGTCTAGTTTTTATGATGCCAGACATCTGGGTTGACTAAATTTTGCTTTTTTCTTTAATTAAATCAACTGGATGTTTTGACTTCCTGCAAAATCAACTTTTGTCTAACTAATACACATCATCATTGTATTTGTACCCTTGCTCAGCTTGGATCTTTTTGTTTTAAATTCTATTGACTTAATGATTTATTTTAAAATAGTGTTGTGTATTATATTGGTGTGGCACATTTGAGCAAGAAATATAACATAAGAACGATTACATCAGAGAAACAAAAATGGTCTTGAGTGCTTTTCTTTTTCTCAAGAAAAAAAGAAAAGCTTGACTAGATGGTAGTGAGCATGAATGGAAGTCAAAAGAGTTCAAGAACAATGTTAAATAATGAAATGGCTAGTTTTCAGCAGAGATCAGCATATCCTCTTTGATGTAAAGACAGCTGGCACTGACAATCATATTACTGTGTGCGACAAGAACACACGATTTATATAATTCATGCATTCCTAGGTTTTTCAGTCCAAAGGAATTTGGTCTGGTTTTAAATTATTTTCTGATATCCTTTGTGTTCTTATCTAGAAAGGCTTCTGAGCCATCTGATGACAGGAGATTTCAAAAGAGATGAAAAGAAACCAGGAATCCATACGGGCTTAATGAAATACTATCTTTTCTAGGAGAGAAATCAAATAGACAACACAAATTTATCACTCTAAATAGATGACAGAAGACAATTGAGGAATTGTTGGAATAGCATCTCCTACTTCACTCTTTTATGATGTTTTTATGGGGCCAGCCTAGCTCCCAGTTCAAAAACAGAAGCTGACTCACCTTTCCCTTAAGCTGAGTCAGTTCTTTAGTTTAAGGTACACACATATGCAATACTTTTTCTCCAGGTGATTTCCAAGAATATTTTAATCAAATACTTGATATGTCTTATCAAATATCCACAAGGTGGTTATTTTGACTTTTACCAGCTATTCAGATGTCTTCTTCAACCAAACCAAACTAACAAATAAAACTAGGGAGTTAATTTTTATTCTTGCCAATTTCATAGACAAAAACTATAGTAACTTTTAAAATTTACATAGTTTATCGATTATTATTGAAATGATCATGTTTGCCTCTTTTTAAATGTTTAATAGTTAATTTTATTATCCATGACTTCTACTCATATCTCTTTGATAGCCACGTCCACCTGCCCACATACCAAATTCTGCAGGATGGATATGACGTTCCCAACGTTCTCCCTTCTGAAATCTGACATGCCATATTGTCGGTAAAGAAGGAAACAGCACCTGGCCCAGACAAAGTCAGACCTGAATACCTGAAGAATCTGCCTTCAGTACTCATCAATAAACTGTCTCGGTTCTTCACACACTACCTGTCTGAATGCAAGGTGCCCTCCCAATGGAAAACCAGCAGGACAGTTCTACTGTTCAAGAAGGGAGACATCCACGACATTGGCAACTATCGCCCCATCTGCCCGTTGTCTGTCATCTACAAGCTGTTCACTCGAGTCATCCTGAATAGGATTGGCAGAACACTAGATGAAGGGCAACCATGCGAGCAAGCTGGCTTCTGAAAAGGATTCAGCACAATCGACCATATCCATATGGTAACCAAGCTCATTGAAGTTTTTAGGGAGTTCAAGATGCCGCTCTGTCTCACGTTCATTGATTTAAAGAAGGCCTTTGATTCTGTGGAGACTGAAGCGGTCATCAAAGCCCTAGCCAAACAGGGCATTCAAACCCAATACATCAAGATCCTTCGTGAGCTGTATTACGGATTCACCACCGGATCTCACCATTCTACAAAGAAGTGATCATCTATGTCAAAAGAGGGGTTCGACAGGGTGATGCCATTTCACCAAAACTCTTCATCTCCAACCTCGAGAACATCATGTGACAATTAGAATGGGAAGGAATGGGAGTGAAAATAGACGGTTGACAACTACACTACCTCTGCTTCGCTGATGATGTTTTTCTAATAACACCAAACATTAGCCAAGAGGCACAAATGCTTGCTGACTTTGACCGAGAATGTGGAAAGATAGGTCTACAGCTGAATCTCAGCAAAACTATGTTCATGAAAAATGAACTAGTTCCAGGGCCCCATTCACTCTCAATAGAACAAACATCTCTGAATGCAGCAGTTATGTGTACCTAGGTCGAGAACTCAACATGATTAATGACCTAAAACCTGAGCTGCACAGGAGGAAGAGAGTGACATGGAATGCCTTCAAAGGCATTGAAGAAATAGCTAAAAAGACAAAGAACCTCCGGGCACATCTCTTCAACTCCACTGTTCTCCCTTCATTAAAATATGCCTCAGAGACCTGGGCCCTATGAAAGCAGGATGAGAACGCTATTCGAATCTCTCAAAGAGGAATCAAAAGAGCTATGCTTGGAATATCACGCCTCACTCAAGTGAGAGAAGGAATTAGGAGCTTTGGCCTCCATCACTGTTCCAGAGTCAGGGACTTTGTCTCGTTTGCCAAGGTATCAAAAGTAAGATGGGCTGGACATGTAATGCAATTTGGAGGCAATCACTGGACTAGAGTAATTACCGACTGGATCCCATGGTATGTCAAAAGATCACGTGGCTGCCCACCTACAAGATGGTCAGACTTCTTTGTCAAGACCCTGAAGGAAGGGTTTGAGGCTCTTCGGATTCCTGAAGCAAGAAGATGCCATTGGGATGCACTGGCACGTGGTAGGGTCCAGTGGAAATGTCACTGGTGCCCTGCACGAGCATATCGATGAATAAAGGGATATCAAGTGATCATGTGAAGAAATAAATTCAACAGGGCTTAAGCAGTAATGCTGTAAACAGGAAAGAAAAATAGACATTTTGAACATACAGTGTGAAAAGCAGTAGGGCAGGAGTAGGTAGAGTTGAACCGGTGTCTTTATACCCAACCTGTTTTATCACTGAACATGGGAGAATTGACCTTGAGAAAATATAGGAAAAGAAACATGTATTGTGCCCACCTTTTTCAGGAGACTGGGACTTTCTAAATACCTTTAACTTAGCCATTGATGAAATAGCAGGGAAGCACCACTGAACAAAATTAATCTTGTCTGCTTCTCTCTGACTTACTACCAAAGCTTCCTGTATAAAGAGCAATGTGCTGAAGTTCAAGGAAATAAAGAGACAGCAATTCAACAGAAACTTCTTTGTTCATTTTTTTTAGGGAGGGCGGGGAGGAAGGACATTTAGTCTTGTTGAAATTTGATTGCAGTACTTGGGGGAAAGATGCTTATACACATCAGGGAAATGAAACTCCAGTAGATTCAATATTTATATAGGAAATGAACACCTGTGGAATCCAACTTGTCTGATCATTTGCCACACTTCACTCTCATCAAGGTTTGAGGATCAGTGAATCTTAGTGTCAGAAAAAGAAGAAGATGAATAGGATAAAGGAGAAGGAGGAGGAGGAAAACGAGAAGGAGAAGAAGAAGGAGAAGGAGAAGAAGGAAGAAGGAGAAGAAAGAGAAGGAGAAGCAGAAGAAGCAGCAGAAACAGAAGCAGAAGAAGCAGCAGAATAAGCAGAAGAAATATAAGAAGCAGAAGAAGCAGAAGAAGAAGAAGAAGAAGAAGAAGAAGAAGAAGAAAAAGAAAGAAGAGGAGGGGGGGAGGAGAAGAGGAAGAAGAAGAAAAAGAAGAAGAAGAAGAAGAAGAAGGAGGAGGAGGAGGAGGGAGGAGGAGGAGCAGAAAATATAAAAATCTGTGTTGAAGTGCTGAATTTTGGCTAATGGGATGTCAAAAATTTCTATGTAATGTGCTGGAATTCATAGCAATGCTCCTATAAAACCTTGCTACCAGAATCACTAGGCTTTCCATTTATAAATATAAAAATATAATTAAATATGAATATATGTGATAATTAAAGTGATATGGAAGAGTTTAAAGATAATGTACAGTATAAAGGTTCTTGTCTTGTATGTGGCTGACCTAGGTTTGATCTGTGACATCTCATATGGCCCACAAGCACTGGTAGGAGTAATTCTCAAACCCAGAGTTGGGAGTAACCCCTGAGCATCTCCAGGTGTGATCTGAAAATCAAAATAAAGGACTATGGTGTACATTACAGGTGAGCTCTCCAGAAGAAGGAGGAGCTTTGATTTAGTATGTCTAAATTCACTTCTTCAGTGTCATCTACAGAAGAAGGAACACCCTTGAGCATTGTGAATCGAGCTCTGACTTTGCTCTCTTCAGTAAATCATCCATTTTCTGAGTCCAAGAGCAGTTGTGCATTGTTTACAGAGATAAATATTTTGTAACTGACCTATAATTGCTTTGCTCAAATTTATTACTCCCCACATTTGTAATTTTTCAAAAAATATAGCCTATTAATGTTCTTGTTAATAGCAAAGCTAGCTCAGGCATAATAATTATATCTGTCGTGATTTATTTGCTCTGCTTTGACTACACTTTTCACTTTGCCTATGGAAATCTTAATGTGTCTTTATGGTCTAGTGTGTTTACTAGTAGCAAACTCTTTGTCAGAAATGTCCTTGTTATTAGATAAATTATAAAATAATCCTAAGTTAACATTATGTATGTCTCTGGCTATTTACTAAGCCTTTGTTGTGTGTTATCTGACTTAATGCTAAGCAAGTCCACAGATAAACCTATATGACTTATGACACCTTTTCTTAAACAGCTGTATCACACTTTAAATTGTGTGTGGGGTTGGTGGGTTAAGATCTCAGACAGAAAGGAAACACATTATTTTTTTCCTTTTCCTCTCAGCTCATTGGTCCATCCATCTGACTGTACAAGGAAAACAGGTTAGGAAATAGCTGTTAATGTTTTACACCTATATCATATAAAGGGCATGAATTATAAGTAGAAAGGTTAAGGAATATTCACAAAGCAAACACACTCACAAAACTTCTGTCCATATAAAGAAATTATTCCCATTTTTTTAGGATTTGCTCTTGCATGAATTCTCTTGCATTATCTATCACAATTGTAACCACTGGTCCATGTTTCCATTTACTCAAGTTTGTGTCAATCTTATCTATGTTCTGTGAAGTACAGTCATGTATTGCTACATTATAAAAAGTATTAGGGAATTTTGTTGTGTGAATGTTGTAGAAGGTAATTACTAAATTTAGTAGAGTAACTACATATCACATCCTGTAGGTGGTATATCTTTGGCCAAGGCACTGCTAACAATGCTAAACTATAGGAGTTTTTTTAGTTGCTATGAAGTATTTTGTTATATGACTTTTATTTTGCTCTTTCTATATTTGTTGTATATTGTTTCTAGTTCTTGCAAATTACACATGTATTGCTATGAACATACTCATTGACTGTAGGATGAGTGTAAAAATAGGGTAGTAGAATATGAATATGTATTGCATTAATGCATACTATTTCTCAATGCTTCTGTATCAGCAGCTAACTCCCAGCATGATGTATAGTCAGGCTTAATTCATGATTAAAAAATTTAAATTGTGGAATTGTTTTATGCTTTAAAAAAGACTTTTGATTTCATGATTGTATATGAGTAGTCTCACATTATGCGCTTAAGGAAGTGTCTAATTTTCCATCCAATTTTCTGAGCTACACATTTAATGAGGGTCTTATCTGAGAAGACCCATAGAACTGATATGGAGCCCCAAATACTCATTTACTCTTCACTGTAACTATTGTGTCTTGTATAGTCTTTGTGACTCTTTTTTTTTTTTTTGGGTTACACCAGGTAATAATCAGGGGTTACTACAGGCTCTGCACTCAGAAATTACTCCTGGTGGTGCTCAGGGAACCATTTGGGATGCTGGGGATTGAACCTGTGTGTGCTTCCTATGAGGCAAATGTCCTACCTACTGGACTATCACTCCAGTCCCCTTTGTCATTCTCATTAAGAAGCACCACTGCAAAAATTCATCAAAAAATATCAGAACCAGAGAGGTATCTTGAAGGAATAAGCACAGGATTGCATGTTGGAGTTCTGATTCAACCTCCAGTACTGCATGGTCCCTTGTTACTGCCTGAAGTAACCACTGAGCACAGAGTAGGAGCAGCTTCTGTGCACTGCAAGGCGTGACCCAAAAAACTAAACAAAAAATGTTGAGGATCAAAGCTATGTCATGGAGCATGCATGGAATAAAACATAAGGGGTGGAAACAGAGAAAGATCGAGGGGTTGAGGAGAGAAAGAGAGAGAGGGAAAGAGAGAGATAGATAGATAGATAGATAGATAGATAGATAGATAGATAGATAGATAGATAGATAGATAGATAGATAGATAGATAGAGAGAGAGAGAGAGAGAGATTGAAGTATCTCTCTATTCACTGGCCCTTGAAGTGTAAGAGCAGGAGTCAGGGCTTTGGAGGATGAAAATAGTATTAGTCTGGTTTTGACGGTGTCCATGTTTTTCTGAAAAGGGATGTTCATGATATAGGACATCCTAGTTTCTTATCCAGCTGTTTTGCTAGTAGTGTGTCCTAGGGAAGATAATATGCTTATTTACATATATGTCTTTTCAAATGACTGTCTTGATAATATAGACACTTGAATTATAAGGGTCTTTGCATCTCTAGAATCTCAAGATGAGTAATAGACTATTTGGTAGACCTTAACCCCAATGATAAGTGTCCCTATAAGAGACACAGAAATATATGACACAGTCTCAGAGAAGAAGGTTTTAGGAAGATCAGAGAATAAAGTTATATGAAGATGGAGAGTTGAAATCACAAAGCAATGGATTCCTGAACCCACCTATAACTGGCTGAAAAGGAAGGGGTGGATAGCCTGCAGGGATCCTGGTTTGCTGAACTCTTGATTTTGAACTTTTGGCTTCCGAGAAGTTTTTTGTGAGAAGCTAATGCTGCCTAAGTCACTCCATTCCAGGCCATTAATTTCAGCACTCCTAGGAAACGAATTCAGTGTTTTAAAACAACACTATTTGCGTCTTGGCTAACTACCATTTTCTCATGTATGTAATTCATCTTTTACCTTTATTAATATGGTGACTTATAATTATGGCTATACATCTCAATAGATATTTAAGTTTTTCTCTGACCATTTTAAAACAATATTCTTCATCATTCTACAAAGAAGTGATCATTGATGTCAAAAGAGGGGTTCGACAGGGTGATACCATCTCACCAAAACTCTTCAGTGCCACCCTCGAGAACATCATGAGACAATTAGAATGGGAAGGAATGGGAGTGAAGATAGATGGTCAGCAACTACACCACCTCCTCTTCGCTGATGACATCGTTCTAATAACACCAAACATTAGCCAAGCGGCACAAATGCTGGCTGACTTTAACCGAGAATGTGAAAAAGTAGGTCTACAGCTGAATCTGAAGAAAACTATGTTCATGAGAAATGAACTAGTTCCTGAGGCCCCATTCACTCTCAATGGAACAAACATCTCTGAATGCAGCAGTTATGTGTACCTAGGTCGAGAAGTCAACATGATGAACGACCTAAAACCTGAGCTGCGCAGGAGGAAGAGAGCGGCATGGAATGCCTTCAAAGGCATCGAAGAAATAGCTAAAAGGACAAAGAACCTCCGGCTCTGGGCACATCTCTTCGACTCCACCATTCTCCCTGCATTAACATACGCCTCAGCGACCTGGGCCCTTACGAAAGCAGGATGAGAATGCTATTCTGGGTCTCCCAGAGAGGCGAAAAGAGCTATGCTTGGAATATCACGCCTCACTCAAGTGAGTGAAGGAATCGGAGTTCTGACCTCCGTCGCTATTCCAGAATCAGGGACGCTGTCTCGTTTGCCAAGGCATCGAAAATCAGATGGGCTGGACATGTAATGCGATTTGGAGACAACCGCTGGACTAGAGCCGTTACCGACTGGATCCCACGGGATGTCAAAAGATCACGTGGCCGCCCACCTACAAGATGGTCAGACTTCCTTGTTAAGACCCTGAAGGAACGGTTTGAGGCTCTTCATATTCCTGAATCAACCAGATGCCATTGGGCTACATTGGCACGTGATAGGGTCCAATGGAAATGTTACTGGCGCCCGCTCGAGCAAATCGATGAATAACTGGGATTCAAGTGATCAAGTGATTCTTCATCTTTTAGAGTAGTTTTGCTAAACTGCTTAAGTTATACTAAAATTTGAGTGTATTACTCAGAAGGTATTCACATAGTTACCTGTCTCACATGTGTCACCTTCCTCAAGATGCCATTCCATGTAGCCCAGATCCGTGGCATGAACCCTTAATGACATCATTAACATGTGAAGACCATGGTTTCTCTTTGAAATCTGGACAATAGGATTCAGAAAAATATTTTATTTTTAAAATGATAAATTTATTTATGTATGTTGATGGTCTGACATAGCAAAGGACTGGGTCCCCATGGGGATGAATCCAGAACCACGGTAGAGCCTGGCAAACGAGACAGCGTCCCGATTCTGGAATAGCGATGGAGGTCAGAACTCCGATTCCTTCACTCACTTGAGTGAGACGTGATATTCCAAGCATAGCTCTTTCGATGCCTCTCTGGGAGACCCGAAGAGCATTCTCATCCTGCTTTCGTAGGGCCCAGGTCTCTGAGGCGTATGTTAATGCAGGGAGAACGGTGGAGTCGAAGAGATGTGCCCGGAGCCGGAGGTTCTTTGTCCTTTTAGCTATTTCTTCGATGCCTTTGAAGGCATTCCATGCCGCTCTCTTCCTCCTCTGCAGCTTAGGTTTTAGGTCGTTCATCATGTTGCTTTCTCGACCTAGGTACACATAACTGCTGCATTCAGAGATGTTTGTTCCATTGAGAGTGAATGGGGCCTCAGGAACTAGTTCATTTCTCATGAACATAGTTTTCTTCACATTCAGCTGTAGACCTACCTTTCCACATTCTCGGTTAAAGTCAGCCAGCATTTGTGCTGCTTGGCTAATGTTTGGTGTTATTAGAACAATGTCATCAGTGAAGCGGAGGTGGTGTAGTTGCCGACCATCTATCTTCACTCCCATTCCTTCCCATTCTAATTGTCTCATGATGTTCTCGAGGGTGGCACTGAAGCGTTTTGGTGAGATGGTATCACCCTGTCGAACCCCTCTTTTGACATCAATGATCACTTCTTTGTAGAATGGTGAGATCCTGGTGGTGAATCCGTAATACAGCTCACGAAGGATCTTGATGTATTGGGTTTGAAGACCCTGTTTGACTAGGGCTTCGATGACTGCTTCAGTCTCCACAGAATCAAAGGCTTTCTGTAAATCAATGAACGTGAGACAGAGCGGCATCTTGTACTCCTACAAACCTCAATGAGCTTGGTTACTGTGTGGATATGGTCAATTGTGCTGAATCCTTTCCGGAAACCTGCTTGCTCGCATGGTTGTCCTTCATCTAGTGTTCTGCTAATCCTGTTCAGGATGACTCGTGCAAACAGCTTGTAGACGACAGACAACAGGCAGATGGGGCAATAGTTGCCGATGTCGCTGAATGTCTCCCTTCTTGAACAGAGGAACTGTCCTGATGGTTTACCATTGGGAGGGCACCTTGCATTCGGACAGGTAGCGTGCGAAGAGCCGAGCTAGTGTATTGATGAGTACAGACGGCAGATTCTTCAGGTGTTCGGGTCTGACTTTGTCTGGGCCTGGTGCTGTTCCCTTCTTTACCGAGCGAGATGGCATGTCGGATTTCAGAAGGGAGAACATTGGGAATGACATATCCATCCTGTGGAATTTGGTATGTGGGCAGGTGGATGTGGCTATCAAAGAGATTTGAGTAGAAGTCCTGGATAATCTTCTCCATTGCCTTTCTGGAAGATGTGATAGATCCATCAGGGCATCGGAGGGCAGTCATCTTGGTCTTATAGTTGGCGAAGCACATGCGGGCAGCGTGAATGCTTTTCCGGCGTCTGCTGAATCTTCCAGTATTTCTGCACTTCTGTCTTTGACATCTTCTTTTATCACTTCTCTGCACCGTTTAGCAAGCTTGGACGTTAGCATTTGGTCTCCTGAGGCTCGTGCCTTGCCACATTGGCGAATGAGCTCAAGAGTTTCTGAAGACAAGCGTCCTTTTGTGTCTTTCTCTCTCTCTTGGCATTCTTCGCACAATCATGGAGGTGCTGAACCAGTCGGTTGTATTCTTCATCGATGTCATCAATGATGGTATCTTCCCATGTTGCCGCAATGGTGCCAAAGAGTTCCCAGTTGGTGGTCGTTCTGGGAGTTCTTTTCTTAAACTTTGCAGCTTTTTCTCCCTGTTGCGGGAAGTAGAATTTTGCACGAAGGAGACGGTGGTCCGATCCTGTCTGGAATTTGGGGACGACAGCAACATCGGTCAGACAAATCTGTCGATTGAAGATGATGTGGTCAATTTCATTGTGGAACTGTCCGCCAGGAGATTCCCATGTCCAACGTTTCGCTTCAGCCTTCTGAAACTGTGAGTTCCCATGAATATTCTTGGTGGACATGATGAACTCAGATAGTCTCTCACCCTGTTCGCTCCATTCTAGGCCATGGGTCCCTATGTGGAGTTCCTTCAGCCGATCTTCTTGGTCCTAGCTTGGCATTAAAATCACCGACTATGATCTTGTAGAAGGTGTGATCTTTTTTATAGAACTCCTCCAATTCCATCCAGAATTTCTCAATTTCATCTTCTTTGTATGTGGATGTTGGTGCATAGACAATGAAGATAGAAATTGCTGGCAGTGGGCCACCTCTCCTCAAGTGTAATCGTCCTATTCGGTTTGTTAGGCATTCAAATGAATCAATGTTGACAGCCATGTTCGTGTTGACAAGGACACCAACGCCACCAATGCCTCTTTTTCGTCACATGTTCCAAGGAACAATTCTTCTCCGGTGTCAGATACAGCATGATGCGACTGACGCCTCCTTGTCTCAGTCAGACCAATGATGTCGTACTTGATCTTTTGCATTTTTACCATCAGATCCTCAATATATGCTTCCGATGCCAGTGTATGTGCATTGAAAGTACAGACAGTCATTTTAGTCCTTCTTCGTTTTGGCAGTCTAGGACAGCCGTGAAATTTTATCAGGCACTGCTTGTTTGCCTTTCTTACTGCTGCCGTATTAAGGGCTCTTTCGGGTCAGGAAAATAAACATTTTTGTTACTGGATTTGGCATATCGAACACGCATTGGACAGCTTGCCAGGCTCTGCCATGCCGGCCCTATATTCTCATTACTTTGTGGGGCTCTCTCAGAAGGGTGGGTAGAATATTT
>JAJIBD010025250.1:0-27818 GCA_021461705.1 Cryptotis parvus
GTAACCAAGCTCATTGAAGTTTTAGGGAGTTCCCAAGATGCCGCCTGTCTCATCGCGCTTCATTGATTTAAAGAAGGGCCTTTGATTCTGTGGAGACTGAAGTGGTCATAATGCGCCTCCCAGCCAAAACAGGGCATTCAAACTCAATACACTTCAAGATCCTCCATGAGCTGCATACGATTCACCAATCGGATCTCACCATATTCCTCATAAAAAGAAGTGATCATCTGCAATATAAAAGAGGGTTCTACAGGGTGATGCCATTCTACCAAAACTCTTTCATCTCCAAACCTCGAGAACATCATAAAAGACAGCTCAGGAATGGGAAGGTGGAATGGGAGAGAAATAGACGGTTGGCAACTACACTACTTCAAGCCGCTGATGATAAAAGTTTTTTTAATAACACCAAACATTAGCCAAGAGGCACAAATGCTTGCTGACTTTGACCGAGAAGGAAAAGATAGGTCGCTACAGCTTGAATTCAGCAAAACGGTGTTCAAGAAAATGAACTAGTTCCAGGGCCCCATTCACTCTCACAAGAACAAAAGCATTCTCTCTGAATGCAGCAGTTATGTGTACCTAGGTCGAGAACTCAACATGATTAATGACCTAAAACCTGAGCTGCACACAGGAGTGAAAGAGAGGTGGATATGGAATGCCTTCAAAGGCATTTTCGAAGAAATAGCTAAAAAGACAAAAGAACCTCCGGCACATCTCTTTCAACTCCACTGTTCTCCCCTATTGCAAATATGCCTCAGAGACCTGGGCCCATGAAAGCAGGATGAGAACGCTTATTCGAATCTCTCTCAGAGGAATCAAAAAGAGCTATGTTGAATATCACGCCTCACTCAAGTGAGAGAAGGAATTAGGAGCTTTGGCCTCCATCAATGTTCCCAGAGTCAGGGACTCTTGTCTCTGTTTGCCAAGGTATCAAAAGTAAGATGGGCTGGACATGTAATGCAATTCTTGGGAGGCAATCACTGGACTAGAGTAATTACCGACTGATCCCATGGTATGTCAAAGATCACGTGGCTCGCCCACCTACAAGATGTCAGACTCTTTGCCGAAGACCCTGAAGGAAGGGTTTGAGGCTCTTCGTATTCCTGAAGCAAAGAAGATGCCATTGGATGCACTGGCACGTGGTAGGGTCCAGTGGAAAGTTCCAGGTCACTGGTACCCTACATCTAGCATACTCGATGAATGTTATCAAGTGATCATGTGGAAGAAATAAATTCAACAGGGCTTACAGTAATGCTAAACAGAAAAGAAAAATTATTGCACATTTTCCACCTCAACACAGTGAAAAGCAGTAGGGTAGGAGTAGGTAGAGTTGAACCGTGTGGCCTTCATACCCAACCTGTTTTATCACTGAACATGGAGAATTGACCTTGAGAAAATATAGAAAAGAAACATGCATTAAATGCCCACTTTTTCTGGTGGAGACTGGGATCTCCTTTCTAAATAACTTCAACTTAGCCATTGGATGAAATAGCAGGGAAGCACCACTGAACAAACAGAATCTTGTCTGCTTTCTGACTTAGTACTACCAAAGCTTCTGCATGAAAAGGAGCAATGTGCTGAAGTTCAAGGAAATAAAGAGATTGCAACCAACAGAAACTTTTTGTTCATTTTTTAGGGGGAGGGCGTGTGGAGGAAGGACATTTAGTCTTGTTGAAATTTGATTGCAGTACTTGGGGGAAAGATGCTTATACACATCAGGAAATGAAACTCCAGTAGATTCAATATTTATATAGAAATTTAAATTGACCTGTGAATCCAACTTGTTCGTTGATCATTTGCCACACTTCACTCTCATCAAGGTTTGAGGATCAGCGAATCTTAGTGTCAAAAAAAGAAGTGAAGATGAATAGATAAAGGAGAAGGAGGAGGAGGAAACGAGAAGGAGAAGAAGAAGGAGAAGGAGAAGAAGGAGAAGGAAGAAAGAGAAGGAGAAGCAGAAGAAGCAGCAGAAACAGGAAGCAGAAGAAGCAGCAGAATAAGCAGAAGAAATATAAGAAGCAGAAGAAGCAGAAGAAGCAGAAGTAGTCAAGAAGAAGAAGAAGGAAGAAGAAAGAAAAAGAAGAGGAGGGAGGAGGAGAAGAGGAAGAAGAAAAAAAAGAAGAAGAAGAAGAAGAAGAAGGAGGAGGAGTGAGGAGGAGGAGGAGCAGAAAATATAAAAATCTGTGTTGGAAGTGCTGGGACCTTTGGCCACCGGGATGTCAAAAATTTCTATGTATCGTGCTGGAATTCGATAGCAATGCCCTATAAAAATCTTACAATTTTCAGAATACTCTTTCAGGGTTTCCATTTATAAATATAAAAATATAATTTAAATATGAATATAAGTGTGATAATAAAGTGATATGGTGAGTTTCTAAAGAGCAATGCAAGCTGGTGATAAAAGGTCCTTTGTCTTGTATGTATTGACCTAGGTTTGATCTTAAAAGACATCTCATAGTATGGCTCCACAAGCACTGGTAGTACTCCTCAAACCCAGAGCTGGGAGTAACCCCTGAGCATCTCCAGGTGTGATCTAAAAAATCAAAAATAAAGGACAAGTGGCAGGTATATTACAGGTGAGCTTCCAGAAGAAGGAGTAGAGCTTTTGATTTAGTATGTCTAAATTCACTTCTTCAGTGTCATCTACAGAAGAAGGAAACAATTTTTGAGCATTGTGAATCGAGCCTGACTTGCCTTCTTCAGTAAATCATTCATTTTCTGAGTCCAAGAGCAGTTGTGCATTGTAAGCCATAAGAGATAAATATTTTGTAACTGACCTATAATTGCGCCATGCTCACAAATTTATTACTCCCCACATTTGTAATTTTTCAAAAAATATAGCCTATTAATGTTCTTGTTAATAGAGCAAGTTAGCTCAGGCATAATAATTATATCTGTCGTGATTTATTTGCTCTGCTTTGACTACACTTTTCACTTTGCTCTATGAAATCTTAATGTGTTCCCTTTATGGTCTAGTGTGTTTACTAGTAGCAAACTCTTTGTCAGGTGAAATGTCCTTTGTTATTAGATAAATTATAAAATAATCCCAAGTTAACATTATAAAGCAAGTTCCTGGCTATTGCACCATTGTGTTTCCTTTGTTGTGTGTTATCTGACTTATCGCTAGGGTTAAGTCCTCCACAGAGATAAACCTTATGACTTATGACACCTCTTTTCTTAAACAGCTGTATCACACTTTAAATTGTGTGTGGTTGGTGGGTTAAGATCTCTGTAGACAGAAAAGGAAACATTATTATTTTTTTTTTTCCTTTTCCTCTCAGCTCATTGGGTCCATCCATCTGATCGTACAAGGAAAACAGGTTGGTGTAAAAAATAGCCAAGTGTTACTGCTCTTGCCAAATCTGCTACCATGGCAAAAAAAGGCGTGGCATGAATTATAAGTAGAAAGGTTATGAATATTCGCTGAAAGCAAAACACACCTACAAAACTTCTGTCCATAAAGAAATTATTTACTTTTTTAGGATTTGCTCTTTGCATGAATTCTCTCTTGCATTATCTATCACAATTGTAACCACTGGTCCATGTTTCCATTTACTCAAGTTTGTGTCAATCTTATCTATGTTCCCAGGAAGTACAGTCATGTATCATTGCTACATTATAAAAAGTATTAGGGGGAATTTTGTTGTGTGAATGTTGTAGAAGGTAACTACTAAATTTAGTAGGAGTAAATTACATATCACATCCTGTAAGTGGTATATCTTTGGCCAAGGCATCGCTAACAATGCTAAACCAGGAGTTTTTTAGTTGCTATGAAGTATTTTGTTATATGACTTTTATTTTGCTCTTTCTATATTTGTTGTATATTGTTTCTAGTTCTTTGCAAATTACACATGTATTGCTATGAACATACTCATTGACTGTAGGACAGTGTGTGTAAAAACAGGGTAGTAGAATATGAATATGTATTGCATTAATGCATACTATTTCTCTTCTGTATCAGCAGCCAACTCCCAGCATGACATAGTCAGGCTTAATTCATGATTAAAAAAATTTAAATTGTGGAATTGTTTTATGCTTAAAAAAAAGACTTTTTGATTTCATGATTGTATATGAGTAGTCTCACATTATGTGCTTAAGGAAGTGTCTAATTTTCTCCATCCACTTTCTGAGCTATTAATATTTAATGAGTGGTCTTATCTGAGAAGAATCTAGAACTGATATGAGCCCAAATACTCATTTACTCTTCACTGCAACTATTGTGTCTCGGTATAAAGCTCCTGGTGACTTTTTTTTTTTTTTTGCTTTTTGGGTTACACCAGGTAATAATCAGGGTTACTAAGCAGGCTCTGCACTCAGAAATTACCCCCAGCCTAGGAACCATTTGGGATGCTGGGATTGAACCCGTGTGTTTCCTATGAGGCAATGTCCTACCTACTGCAATTATCACTCCAGTCCCCTGTCATTCCCATTACAAGTACCACCGCAAAATCACCAAAAAATATTATCAGAACCAGAGAGGTGCCCTTTGGGGAATAAGCACAGATTGCATGTTAAGAGTTCTGATTCAACTCTCCAGTACTGCATGGTCCCTTGTTACGCCTGAAGTACACTGAGCACAGAGTAGGAGCAAGTTTCTGTGCACCGCGTAAGGCGCACCTAAAAAACTTAAACAAAATGTTGAGGATCAAAGCTAAGTGTCATGGAGCATGCATGGAATAAAACATAAGGGGTGGAAACAGAGAAAGATCGAGGGTTGAGGAGAGGAAAAAGAGAGAGGGAAAAAAAGAGAGACAGATAGATAGGACTAGGATAGGATAGATAGATAGATAGATAGATAGATAGATAGATAGAGCAGAGAGAGAGAGAGAGAGATTGAAGCATCTCTCATTCACTGGCTCCCAGCTGTAAGAGCAGGGAGTCAGGCTTTGGAGGATGAAAATAGTATTAGTCTGGCTCTTGACGGTGTCCATGTTTTTTCTGAAAAGGGATGTTCATGATATAGGACATCCTAGTTTCATCCAGCTGTGTGTTTGCTAGTATGTGTCCTAGGGAAGATAATATGCTTATTTACATTATATGGAAAATTCAAACAGACTGTCTTGATAATATAGACACTTGTAACTATAAGGGTCTTGCATCTCAGAATCTCAAGATGAGTAAATAGATCATTTTGCACCTTAACTTCAATGATAAGTGTCCCTATAAGAGACACACAGAATATATGACACAAGTCTCAGAGAAGAAGGTTTTAGGAAGATCAGAGAATAAAGTTATATGAAGATGGAGAGTTGAAATCACAAAGCAATGGATTCCTGAAACTCCACCTATAACTGGCTGAAAAGGAAGGTCGATATCTGCAGGATCCTGGTTTGCTGGAACTCTTGATTTTGAACTTGGCTTCCGAGAAGTTTTTTGTGAGAAGCCACTGCTGCCTAAGTCACCCATTCCAGGCCATTAATTTCAGCACTCCTAGAAACGAATTCAAAGTTTTAAACAGAACAATTATTTATGCCTTACTAATCTACCATTTCTCTTCTCATGGGTGTAATTCATCTTTACCTTTATTATGTGGTGACTTATAATTGCGGCTATATTTCCTTTAATAGATATTTAAGCTTTTCTTTCTCTGACCATTTTAAAACAATATTCTCTTCATTCTACAAAGAAGTGATCATTGATGTCAAAAGAGGGGCCCGACAGGAGTGATACCATCTCACCAAAAATTTTTCACGTGCCACCTCAGAACATCATGAGACAATTAGAATGGGGAAGGAATGTGGGAGTGAAAAAAGAATGGTCAGCAACCACACCACCTCCCTCCTCAGCTGATGACATCGTTCTAATAACACCAAACATTAGCCAAGAGCACAAAGGCTGGTTGAAGACTTTAGACCGAGAATGTGTGAAAAAAGTCAGGCCCACAGCTGAATTCGAAAAAAACCATGTTCATGAGAAATGAACTAGTTCCCTGATGGTCCCATTCACTCTCAATGGAACAAACATCTCTGAATGCAGCAGTTATGTGTACCCAGGGAACGGTAAAGGCTTTCAAATATGATGAACGATCTAAAACCCAAGCTGCGAGAAAGAGCAGCATGGGTAATGCCTCTCAAAGGCATCGTTAGAAATAGCTAAAAGGACAAAGAAACCTCCGGCCCGGCACATCTCTTCGGAACTCCACCCATTCTCCCTGCATTAACATACGCCTTCTGGGGGGGAACCTGGGCCCTGGCGAAGCGCTGACGAGAATGCCATTCGGGTCTCCCAGAGAGGAGTGTAATAATGCTTGAAATATCACCGCCTCACTCTTGCGGCGAGAAGGAATCCGGAAGTTCTGGACCTCCATCCTATTCCAGAATCAGGGACGCTATCTCGCTTTGCCAAGGTAATGAAAAAATCTGATGTGGCTGGAGGGACGCGCATTTTGGAGCACAACCGCTCGACTAGGAAGCGCCACGGATCCCACGGGACTTTGACAAATGATCATGTGGTTCGCCACCCATAAGATGGTCAGACTTCCTTGTTAACACCCTGAAGGAAACGTTTGAGGCTCTTCATATTCCTGAATCAATCAGATGCCATTGGGCTACATTGGCACGTGATAGGTCCACCGGAACGGGGCCATTGGCGCCGCCGAGCTAAAATTCAGATGAAAAACGGAGATTCCATGATCAAGTGATTCCTTCATCTTTAGGTAGTTTTGTTAAACTGCTTAAGTTATACTAAGTAAAATTTGAGTGTATAACTCAGTAGGTTCATTTAATCACTTGATCACTTGAATCCCGTTATTCATCGATTTGCTCGAGCGGGCGCCAGTAACATTTCCATTGGACCCTATCACGTGCCAATGTAGCCCAATGGCATCTGGTTGATTCAGGAATATGAAGAGCCTCAAACCGTTCCTTCAGGGTCTTGACAAGGAAGTCTGACCATCTTGTAGGTGGGCGGCCACGTGATCTTTTGACATCCCGTGGGATCCAGTCGGTAACGGCTCTAGTCCAGCGGTTGTCTCCAAATCGCATTACATGTCCAGCCCATCTGATTTTCGATGCCTTGGCAAACGAGACAGCGTCCCTGATTCTGGAATAGCGATGGAGGTCAGAACTCGGATTCCTTCTCTCACTTGAGTGAGGCGTGATATTCCAAGCATAGCTCTTTTCGATTCCTCTCTGGGAGACCCGAATAGCATTCTCATCCTGCTTTCCTAGGGCCCAGGTCTCTGAGGCGTATGTTAATGCAGGGAGAACGGTGGAGTCAAAGAGATGTGCCCGGAGCCGGAGGTTCTTTGTCCTTTTAGCTATTTCTTCGATGCCTTTGAAGGCATTCCATGCCGCTCTCTTCCTCCCTGCGCAGCTCAGGTTTTAGGTCGTTCATCATGTTGACTTCTCGACCTAGGTACACATAACTGCTGCATTCAGAGATGTTTGTTCCATTGAGAGTGAATGGGGGCCTCTGGAACTAGTTCATTTTTTCATGAACATAGTTTTCTTTAGATTCAGCTGTAGACCTATCTTTCCACATTCTCGGTCAAAGTCAGCCAGCATTTGTGCCGCTTGGCTAATGTTTGGTGTTATTAGAACAATGTCATCAGCAAGCAGGAGGTGGTGTAGTTGCCGACCATCTATCTTCACTCCCATTCCTTCCCATTCTAATTGTCGCATGATGTTCTCGAGGGTGGCGCTGAAGAGTTTTGGTGAAATGGTATCACCCTGTCGAACCCCTCTTTTGACATCAATGATCACTTCTTTGTAGAATGGTGAGATCCCTGGTGGTGAATCCGTAATACAGCTCACGAAGGATCTTGATGTATTGGGTTTGACACACCCTGTTTGGCTAGGGCTTCGATGACTGCTTCAGTCTCCACAGAATCAAAAGGCTTTCTGTAAATCAATGAACGTGAGACAGAGCGGCATCTTGTACTCCCTACAAACCTCAATGAGCTTGGTTACTGTGTGGATATGGTCGATTGTGCTGAATCCTTTCCGGAAGCCAGCTTGCTCGCATGGTTGTCCTTCATCTAGTGTTCTGCCAATCCTGTTCAGGATGACTCGCGTAAACAGCTTGTAGATGACGGACAACAGGCAGATGGGGCGATAGTTGCCGATGTCGTGAATGTCTCCCTTCTTGAACAGTAGAACTGTCCTGCTGGTTTTCCATTGGGAGGGCACCTTGCATTCGGACAGGTAGCGTGTGAAGAGCCGAGCTAGTGTATTGATGAGTACCGACGGCAGATTCTTCAGGTGTTCGGGTCTGACTTTGTCTGGGCCTGGTGCTGTTCCCTTCTTTACTGACGAGATGGCATGTCGGATTTCAGAAGGGAGAACGTTGGGAATGACATATCCATCCTGTGGAATTTGGTATGTGGGCAGGTGGATGTGGCTATCAAAGAGATTTGAGTAGAAGTCATGGATAATCTTCTCCATTGCCTTTCTGGAAGATGTGATAGATCCATCAGGGCGTCGGAGGGCAGTCATCTTGGTCTTATAGTTGGCGAAGGACAGGCGGGCAGTGCAAATGCTTTTTCCGGCTTCTGCTGCATCTTCCAGTATTTCTGCTCTTCTGTCTTTGAGGTCTTCTTTTATCGCTTCTCTGCACCGTTTAGCAAGCTTGGACGTTAGCATTTGGTCTCCTGAGGCTCGCGCCTTGCCACGTTGGCGAATGAGCTCAGAGTTTCTGAAGACAAGCGTCCTTTTGTGTCTTTTCTCTCTCTGCATTCTTCACACAATCATGGAGGTGCTGAACCAGTCGGTTGTATTCTTCATCGATGTCGTCAATGATGGTATCTTCCCATGTTGCTGCAATGGTGCCAAAGAGTTCCCAGTTGGTGGTCGTTCTGGGAGTTCTCTTCTTAAACTTTGCAGCCTTTTCTCCCCGTTTGTGGGAAGTAGAATTTTGCCCGAAGGGAGACGGTGGTCCGATCCTGTTTGGAATTTGGGGGCGACAGCAACATCGGTCAGACAAAACCGTCGATTGAAGATGATGTGGTCAATTTCATTGTGGAACTGTCCGCCAGGAGATTCCCATGTCCAATGTTCGCTTCAGCCTTCTGGAACTTTGAGTTCCCATGAATGGTCTTGGTGGACATGATGAACTCAGATAGTCTCTCACCCTGTTCGTTCCATTCTAGGCCATGGGTCCCGATGTGGAGTTCTTCAGCCGATCTTCTTGGTCCTATCTTGGCATTAAAATCACCGACTATGATCTTGTAGAAGGTGTGATCTTTTTTTATAGAACTCCTCCAGTTCCATGTAGAATTTCTCAATTTCATCTCCTTTGTATGTGGATGTTGGTGCGTAGACAATGAAGATAGAAATTGCTGGCAGTGGCCCACATCTCTTCAAGTGTAGTCGTCCTATTTGGTTTGTTAGGCATTCAAATGAATCAATGTTGACAGCCATGTTAGTGTTGACAAGGACACCAACGCCACCGACGCCTCTTTCGTCGCATGTTCCAAGGAACAATTCTTCTCCGGTGTCAAATACAGCATGATGCGACGCTCCTCCTCGTCTCAGTCAGACCAATGATGTCGTACTTGATCTTTTGCGCTTGCACCATCAGATCCTCAATATATGCTTCAGATGCCAGCGTACGTGCATTGAAAGTACAGACAGTCATTTTAGTCCTTCGTTTTGGCAGCCTAGGATGGCCGTGAAATTTTATCAGGCACTGCTTGTTAGCCTTTCTTACTGCTGCCGTATTAAGGGCTCTTCTGGGGTCAGGAAAATAAACATTTTTGTTACTGGTTTTGGCATATCGAACACGCATTGGACAGCTTGCCAGGCTCTGCCATGCGGGCGCTATATTCTCATTACTTTGTGGGGCTCTCTCAGAGGGTGGGTAGAATATTTACAGAAATTTGGAGGTAAATTGTGCAGACCACATGACCCATGCAATGGGTGGTTGCTCTGCCAGGTGTATCTGTGTCTCGAAAAAGTAATTAGGGAAGGAGAAAGACAAAATGAGCATGCAGAAAAGAAGGAAGAAGTCAAACTTTCATTATTTGCGGATGATATGATACTATACTTAGGAACCCTAAAGTCTCTAGCAAAAGCTCCTAGAAACCGCAGATTTGTAGGGTAGAATGGCAGGCTCGAAGCCTTGCTTTCCTATAATCAAATAAAAATGAAAGAACATTATATTTAAAAATTCCATTCACAATTAAGCCTCAGAAAATTAAATTACCTCAGAATCAGCACAATTAAGGACTTAAGGACTTGTATAAAGAAAACTACAAAATGATACTTCAAGAATCAAAGGAGAATATGAAATGGAGACAAATCTCCTGCTCATGGACTGGAAGGATAAACATAGTAAAAATAGCCACACCCCCAAAGCATTATACAATTCAATATGGTCTCTTTAGAAACCCATGACATTTTTCCAAGAAATTGATCAAACACTCCTGAAATTCATCACTTGTATCCGCCTGTCTTCCAGTTGTTCATCAAATTTTCTCAAACAGGCAGCAGTAACTGTATGTAACGTGCTAGTGTAGCCTAAGGACATCCACTTCGGTTCAGGAACGTAAAGAGCCTCAGACCATTTCAACTGGTCATAGGAATGAGATTATACTTATTACTGTTTTTGGCATATCAAAATGCGACATGGGTAGCTTGCCAGGCTCTGCTTGCTGGTGTTATATTCTCAATAGGAGGGTCTCATCTCATGCATTTACTGGTGAACCACAAATGGGAGAGATCAGCTTTTCTCTTGGGTGGAGCTCTGACCGACTGTGGAATCCGGATGTTGAAAATGGCGGCCCTCATGGTGTCAGGGTTCCTCTGGCTTCTTGTCAAGCTTAGTGGGATGTTTAGGCCGGGGCTAGAATTTGCCCCTCCCTCTTGGGCACTTCATGATTAGCTAAGCACGGGGAGAGCCAGTAGCTGCTCTGCCTCGTGTGTCTGAGTATCTGGATCAGGCATGCCTGGGCTAGAAATAGTCTTCACTGTAGGGTGGGACTCTGCGAGCAGGGCTTGTGATATTCTTTTCTCTTGGGTGGAGCTCTGACGAGCTGTGGAGTCAGATATTGAAAATGGCGGTCCTCATGGTGTGGGGTTCCCTGACTATTGCGAGCTCTATTGGGATGGCGGGCAAGGGCTAGAACCCACCTTCCCTCCTGGGTGTTCATGTCAGCTAGGCATGTCAGGTAGATCTCTCCTGAAATTCATATGGAATAATAAACCTCCACAAACAGCTAAAGTAATCCTTGGCTAAAAGAAGGCCGGGAGTATTGCTTCTCCAACTTCAAACTGTACTACACAGGAATAGTAATTTAAACAGCATGGTATTTGAATACAGACAGACCTGAGAACCTATGAAATAGAGTTGAGTATCTGACACATACCCTCAAATATATGACCATTTAATCTTTGACCAAAGATAAAATATGAAGTGGAACAAGCAAAGCCTATTTAATAGGCTTTAATAGAATTTAAGTGGGGCTGGGAAAACTAAGCAGTTTCGTGTAAAAATGAACCCATATGTATTTTTATTGTTGTAACATTGTGCAAGGGTTTTCCTATATGTTTTAAGGTAAAATACCACCACAGTTGCCTACCATTGTTCTGATATCCCTACATGGCAATACATGGCACCTTCCATGTTTTCCATTCCCTTCCATTCACTTCATTCCCTTTTATTCCATTCCTTTCCATTTTTCCAAACCCTTCGTTATTTCACCTTGATTACTTGTCCATAGCCAGAGTCTACTAGTTTGTTTTTATTGGACTTGTCTACCCCTTGACTTGCTTTTTTATATACCACCTAGGAGTAGATCATACAGTATTGTCTTTTCTCCATCTGATTCAATGTGCTTAAAATGATCCCTCCAGTTTTAGCCATGTTAGACAGAAAGCAAGACCTCATCTTTTCCTGTTAGCTAAGTGGATTCCATTACAGATATAAACCACATGTTTTTGGTCCACTCAAAATGTTATTTGGCATCTGGATTTTTTCCAGATCTTGGCTACCGTAAATATTGTCACAGTGAACATAGATGCTTAAGAATAATTACCAATGAGTGTTTTATGTTCTTGAATAGACAGACAGGAGTGAAATCGTTGGTTTATATATGGTAGTTATATTTTCAATTTTTTGAAAAATATACAAATTTTTTCAGAGAAGCTGAGTCACTTTATATTTCTACTAAAACTGAATGGGGCTTCCCTTTCCCCCACTGTTCCACCAACACCTGTTTCTAGCCTTTTTGATATGAGCCATTCTAATCTCATTGTCATTTCCCTGATAATCACTGCTAATCAGAATTTTTCATATGCACATTGATCATTTCTATGTTTTCTTTAGAGAAATATTGATTCAGTTTTTCACCCATATTTTAAAATTTTCTTATATCATCATGAGATAGATAGGGCAATTACAAAGCTGTTCATGATCGGGGTTTCAGTCACACAGTGCTCCAGCACCCATTCCTCAGCAGTGCACATTTCCCACCACCAATGTCCCTCAGTCTCTCCCATCACCCTGCCTGCCTCTATGGAAGCACCTCTCTCTTTCTCTCTCTTTTTTTTCTCTCTCTCTGCATTATGGTTTGAAGCACAAACACATGAGTGTTATCATGCATATACCTTTACCAACTTTCATACTCAGTTCTAGTCTCAAGTGTTACCATTTCCAACTATTGTTTCTCCCATTTTGATAGGTTTATTTTGCTTTTGTTACAGAGTCTTGCAATATATTTACATATCTTGGATATAATGATATAAAATATCAGTATAATAAGACATCCTGTTGATTTGGGAGAAAGTTCCCACATAATAATAATATTCCACATAATATATTAGAGACATTTTCTGCAAAATAAAATACGTGACTGCTAGCACATAAAGTGCAGCATTGTAGAAACAAGATAAAAGATAACAATCAGGGCCAGAGATAGTACAGTGGGCAAGGTGCTTGCGATTGCCGGTTAATCCATGATCAATCCTCAGAAGCACCATATGGCCCTGAGCCCCACCAGGAGCAATTCTCGAGTGAAGAGCCAGAAAGAGTCCCTGAGCCACTGAGTATGGCCAAAAAGAAAATATGTGTTTCCTAACACACTGATACAATCTGTTGAATCTCAGACTTCAGAGACTAATTGTATCTCAGGTTGGAATGATATACGATGGAGCAATTCCTGGTGAAAACCAAGCCCCATGATTAGGTGTGCAGAACTTCATGTGCAGAACCAGAAATGGCACTGTGAAGGACTGAGCATTAAGCATAGTCCTGTGCATTAGCATAGTTCAATAAGAGTCAGATCTCCAGATCTGTTTTCCTAATTAAATATTAAAGGTCTTGCCACATCATTAATTTTGTCCACTTGTCATTGCTTACCATAGGCTGTATGGTAAACCAGTTAGCTGACATTTTGCATGAAGATTAGAGAAGCATAAATGAAAATGTGTTAAATCACTCACTATCTTCATGCTATTGTTAATAGGTAGGTTTTCATTCCTCAGTAGCAGGAGACTTTCAGACCTCTTGAAATCACTCAACTCTCTCTTTTCTCATGAAGAATAATTTTTTTCTTAATAGCCAAAGAGCTCAATACTTAATTCCATATGCTGTTAATGTAATATAGGGAAATTAAGTGATTTATATGCCTGGCAGTGTATGTGGAAAATGTGTAGTCTTTTGTTAAGATAACAAGTTAGAGCTAAAACTTCTTGGATTTACTTACTAGCATTACTTTTCAGATTAAAAAAACAAAACAGCACTAAGCTATTCCTGGGGTACTTGATAATTATGATAAATAATATGGAAGGATAAATAGGAATATACTTCCCTTTAAGAAGGGAAACTCTTGGATATATCCTGAATTGTTGCCAGGCTGTTTCCAAATGGCCCTCTTCTCTCTCTAGTCCTCAGTTGTTTAGATATGTCTGAGGATGTTATCCTGAACAGAAGAGGGACAGATAGGCCATTCTGTTACTGGGAGCTGCTCTAAAAAATAAATTTCTGAAAACAAGAAGATGTTACCTTTTGGAGAAAATAAGATGTAGAGATTTTAGCAGAATCTGTCTGCCCCTGATGAAACATAATCTATATTTACAATTATGTGAACTCAACTAGTTGTCAACTTAAGCTCTTAATTATACCTAAAGATGGGTCACTGCTGAGAAAGTACTTAAAATTGTTTCCTTTTCAAACCTCACTAAGATTTCAAACTGTTCCAGGTAGGTAAATCCAGGCTGAAAACTCTGAGACCTTTTTTTAGAATACGGACTGAAAGCTTCCCTTCCTCTAGCTATGCCTGGCAGCCTCCTCATCTGACCTCCTTTGCCCTACAAATGGACCCAGACCCTAAGTTTCCCTAAGCATAAGACAACGCCTCCAAATTCACAGTGCTGACTGCCCAGGAGGATCACAGCAAATTTGATGGTAAGATGTAGAAGTCCAACAAGCTCAATGAATGGGAACAATAACAGAAGGTTCAACCAGGCCCAACCAGCTCAGTAAATCCTCAAAAACACACTATTGTGAGATGCGGCAATCATCACAAATTTACCTTTGTTCATTTATTTTCTGATCATTTAATTTGGCATTTTGTTGGCTCAAAAATAGGAAGTAAATTTGTTATGTGTCTGCCTAAGGGGCAGATTTTGAGGTGGGAGGGAAACAGGACACTGATACAGGAAAGTTGACATTTGAGGTGTGACTGATGTTGGAACATTGTGCCAGAAATAACTATATTAGAAACAAATTTGTAAATCACGGCATTATAATTTATTTTAAATTTATAAAAATTTAAAAATAAATTGCTTCCTTTTAAAAACACACATTCACTTTGTAATAATTATGTTTACATTTAAAAATTTTTAAACTATTTGAATGAAACTAAAAGTTTTGTAGGCAAAATGATGAAACATCAACATGTGACTCTCAGACAATTGTAAGTCTATGTGAGCAAACATAAAAATAAAGAAGAGTGATTACAGAAGTATTTTAAAGTTCCAATTAAAATTTATAGGATAAAGTGATATATGATAATAAATAGATTAAATCCCGATCCACATTATTAAATAAATTATTTCCATCAAAAGTAGCTTTGAGATAATAAACTATGTTATACAGTTTTGCAGTATTGATAACTATATTACATAGACAACATATTAGGATCACCTGTATTTCATGTCTGTCCAGTTTATTTGTTCTATTTTGGATCCCAATACCAAAATATACTACAAGTCAGGAAGTAACAAATTACTCTGGCCAATTTTTTTTTGCTTTTTGAGTCACACCCAGCAATGCTCAGGGGTTACTCCAGGCTCTGTACTCAGGAATTACTCCTGGCGGTGGTTGGGGGACCATATGGGAAGCCTGGGATCAAACCGGGTCGCCTGCATGCAAGGCAAATGCCCTACCTGCTGTGCTATCACTCCAGCCCCTACAGTCAATTTTAAATACACAATCTTCTTTAGCTATTTTCAGTGGTAGGAATAAGAGCAAAATTGATGTGAAATATTTCTTCCTTATTGAAATGCTAAACTATGGCCCCCCAAAGTCAGGAAAGGCAGCCTACAAAATCCAAATCATTTATATATAATAATCCCATGTTTTTAATCCTACTGATGCCAGGAAGGATTCTAAAGTCAAAGTTGACTGTTTTTCCTACAGATAATAAACGTTTGGTGTCCATATAAGTTTTATGAAGGAAGTTGACATTTAAGAGAGTGACTTGATCCTGCTAGCAGTATTAACTGTGTCCCGCTCTCCCTACTTCTAATTTTTCACTATTTCATAAAAAGATTTTTGCATGTGGATAAGGGAGAAAAACTAATAAATTTCTTCATTTCTTCAATATTTTAGATAAGAGCTAGAAAATCTTTGTGTACTCCCTACACTTTCATTTTCAAGAAACTATATATTTTTCATCCCTCTTTAGCTGGTTTTTGAATGTTGGTGACATTCATTACTAAAAGAACTTCAAAATTATCATTCATCTACTCTGCCTGCTAGATTAGCTATTTTCTTTAGAGTAGAAATTGCATGGAGGAGCAATTTGTATGTGTCTTGGGAAGCAGTTTAATAAAAGGAACAGCAGTGAAATGAATTTTTAAAGGAATGGTGTTTAAGCAACTAGTTTCATCTGTTGTTCTGAGAAAACTCTTCTGGGTCAGTGGGAAAAGTAGCTAACACACATGATCCAGCTCTCCCCAGTTCATCAAAAGTCCCATTAAATCTCCCATAGATTTCACTTGAACTCCGAGCACAAAGATATTTAATGAAGTTAGTATTTTTGAGAGGACAAGTGTCCAGGATGTGTACAACTAGACCAAATATCTCTAGTGTATCATTGTGTCAGCGCTACCTCTATCACGAGATGATCTATTTCAATAGCACGTGAGAAACAATTGATCTTACAGGTAATAGATAACTGCAAAGTAATAGCATCCAAAAAAAGCAGAACAGAAATCACTTGAGTATCAGCTTTTATCCCAGTGCCTGGGGCTGAAAATGGGTGTATGTGAACCTAGGATGCATTCTAGTTTTCCAGAATATTTACATAACCTGTTCTATTTTAAAAATCGGTGTATATTGATCAAAGATAGGAAAAGCAGTGGATTTTGTGATATGTAAACTGTGACCGAACTAACACGGGCAGGAGATTGATGGGCCAATTCTCAAAAATCTTAGATGTAATTTTCCAGCACATTTGGCCAAGTAAATACACACATTCTAGAGAGTTTTGGCAACAGTTTTCACCTCATTGTCGGTGGTTTCTTAAACACTAACAGAAATGGGAAGGAAATCCTCAAAAGAATGAAATCATTAAAGTACATTCTATTTGTATATTTTTAGACAATCAGAGAAATTCTTTGAAGGCGGTTTGTGGTAATAATTTTATGTACTTTTCCTGTGGTGCCCATGCCTGGAATCTGCCCCCATCTGGCTTCCTGGCTAATTGCCCTCCTATAAACACTATGAAAATGAGATCCTGACAGACAAAACTGTCCCCAAGACCAGCCAATCTTTTACAGCACAGAGTCCAGTGGCAGTTTGAGTTAGAAAAACAAAACCATTTCACCAGATTCATGAAATTACTCCTAAATTAATTGTGGATTTAAAGAATTCTTTTCTCCTTTTCACTATGGTCATGATGAAGAGAATGGCCCAGTGAGAACCTACAGATGTAAGCACAGAGTTAAGACATGGATGCATTTAACCTCTTTCTTATAAGAGCACCACAGGACTTATGTTAGCCCCTCAGCTTTGCAGGTAAAATATAAAAGGCCAGAGGAAGTGAGAATAACTGCCCAAAGTCTCAAAGCAAGAAGGCATTTCTCTGGTCTAGCATATAAGTGGAAAAGCTAACATTCTAACTCATCTAGCAATCTGCCAGATGACAGGCTCCTCTAGAGTCAGCAGCAGTAAGCCGAGCCCAGTACAAAATAAAGCCTGATAGAATAGTGCCTCCCACAGAAAATGAGTGATTTATGTGGTCATTTATCTTTCAAACCTATGAACCCGTCTCCCAAGACGTCGTCTGGGTCTGAACAAAAAACTAGAGAGAGAGAGAGACAGAGAGACAGAGAGAGAGCGAACAGAAAAAGTGTGACATGTATCTACAAAAATGCCAGAAAGTAAAACATTTAAATATCCTTTGGAAAAATAACTTAATTTGACCAAAGTAAATTGCACGTGTTTAACGAATATGTGTGACTTCTGCTGGCCAATTATGAGAAGAGAAGTACATTGAAGAAAATATGAAAGAAAATAAACTGTGATACAATCTTTGGTCATGCAATAAAATCCTTATATTTGTATGAATTATATATTTATATGTATATATACACCTATATCTATCTATATCTCTATGTATAGAGTGCATTAAGTTCATTTCCTGTGCAAAGTATGTGGCATGTGATCCTTAAAAATGTAAGGGAGGACAGAATGATTGTTACCATATAGGAAGCTCCCTGGCAAGTATCTGGCCCTGGTTTGATCCCCAGCACCCCAGTACCCCTTCTGGCCCTCAGATCCTCACCCAGGAGGGATCCTGAATACAGAGCCAGGAGTTGCTCTGAGCACTGCCAGCTGTGTTCCAAATACAAACAAATGGAAGAGGATGTACCCAGATCACAACAGTAGGGGCATGGAGGAAACCACACTGAGACTCATGAGAGACAGGTGATGTCTGGAAAGAACAGAGCCTGTTGGCTCAGCTCACTCCTCTCCAACTACCATCGTGCTTGGGATAGGCAATGAAACCTCCTGTAGCCAAGGATTACAGCTGGACTGCGGAGTCCTGGCTTCTAATCCTAGACCCCTGCCTAGGGCACAAAGAAAACCAGCTCCCTTAGCCTCTCCTTCACCTCTATAACATGAGAGTGTTGAGTAAGGAAATATGCCCCCTAATTAAAATCCAATTCCAAGTCGGAGCAGTCCTAGGGTCTAAACAGCATAGCTGTCACAATACAAAACTGTATTGTGAAATTCAATCTTTACCATTAATGAAAATTAAATTTCTCCCCTTACTTGAAGTTGGTAAAAAATGCATTTATGATTATAATCTCTTCTCAGGATGAAGGAGAAAGTAGTTCCTCATAGCTTAAATCAATGGAAGGCAACATAAGGATGACTTACAACATAAGGCAGCAAAACTGTGCCCAGGAAAGAAGAGAAAGAAAATCAATTTAAAGTCTGCTAGATATAGAGGCAACCTAGGCAGAAACAGAAATGGAAACTCACAAATGTAGGCTTTAGGGGGCACCAATAAATGAACATGTGAAATGCCGGTGCCCTGGTCTTACTGTACTCACGGAACTTTGATGTGTTCACTCATTGTTCTTAACGTCACTGCCAATGTAAATAATAACTCATGAGCTGGGAACCAAGGTGAGGAGGATGATACTGCACTGAGTGAATGGCCAGTCTGTGACTTACAGTTGCCCATGCAACCCTACAGCTTGGACAGTCTGTGTTTGTTTGTCTCATTCTCTGTGACCAATCCCCACTGGATGGTGGTCAGGCGCTATGTGGCTGGCTTTGGACAGAGTAAGTCATCCGAGGAACTACTTTCTCCTTCATTCTGAGAAGAGATTATAATCATTAATGCATTTTTTACCAACTTCAAGTAAGGTGAGAAATTTAATTTTCATTAATGGTAAAACATTGCATTTCATATGTGCCATTACCATCATCAAAGCACTTTTAAATACTTGTTTGACCCTGGCCCATGGTCTTACTATACTAAGGATCGAGGGTATTTTGGGGAATTTATTTTGAAAGCAAAGATAATAAATAACAGTCACATGTGTGAATTTATGTTATACTGAAATCTGCTTGTGAAAGCTAAAGTATTTCCTTGACTACTCAAGTATTTTTTCTCAATGCAGTGCATTCCATATGGGGCTGACACTCACCTTTCTGTGGTAAGCTAAAGACCCATTCTAAATTATAGCTGTCATTCAATGTGGCATTCTACCATACCTGGTTTATTTCTTTGGGGTAAGATTCTATAGCTGGGATTTCTCATCTAAGATGCAAATAGCCCTGGGAGAGCTCACTGCAATAAGCTATAAGCAGAGAAAAAAAATTAAGGAAAGGAAGTGGAAGGCGCATATATTTTGATGACCAGGAGAGAAACAAAGCAAACAGGAAATGGATGGATTGCCTGGATTCGTTCTCCACAATAGGAATCTCAGGAAACTAGGGGCCATGACAGCATTTCAAATGCCAGAAAAATAAAAAACTTGGTAGGAGTATGCAGAAGACAAACTTGGTGTATTTCATTATTTTTCCAAGGCTTAGTCTGGTGCCAGATGTTTATCATCTAGTCAGTAAAATTCGGGGTGATTGAATTCATCATCTTTAATCCTGAAACATTTTAATTGCTTAGATGTGTTCATGGACGTGTCAAGAGTGGTTGAAATTAAATGAGATGTTGCACATGAAATGATTTGTATCAATTCAAAAGTATGAAACAGATGTTGTTGTTTTTATTTGATAGAGGAAAGCAAGGGCCAGGCACTTTGAGGAATAAGGGGAAGTAGCTACATAAATATATAGAATAATATCTGGCAGCATAAACCTAATGTAGCTCCAAAGCAATTTGGTTCTCTCTAATCATATCACTGATCCTTCACTCCTAAGCGAAAACATAGGCGGGTTTTGTAGAGAAAGCCTTTCCCTACCTGAGCAGTGAAGGGTAGTTACCCAGCAGAAAAGGCCTCTTCTCAGGAAAGAGCAGGAACAGCTCACTGCAGGCTGTCCACAGACATTATTGGTATTGCACTCAAGAGACACCACACTGCACACACTAGGAAAAAAAGGTGTCGGAACCAAGCTGCAACTATTAGTCAAAATTAATTGGAGATTACAGGGGATACTTATGCTATGAACTGTGAAAGACAGGAATTGCAACTGCACCTTAAATTTCCCTATATGGAGGATAAACTGCATTATGTTTATCTAGCCACTGTTATCTGTAATAATCAGAGCACAATTCCAAAGTATTGCAATCTCAGAATGACAGCCAAGATTTCAACAGCTAAGAACCATTTCCCGACTCCCAAATATCTGCAATGATCATATAAATTTCTTGAGACCTTTTGGGCACAGAAAAACAGAAAGGATTTCTGATCGTAAAGAACAAGGAAGCCTAATTGCTAGTGACTATCTCAATCGTTTCTTCCACTAGGTTATGATCATTCAAGATTATGTTCATGAAACTTTCCCAGCATGGTTCTAAGCATCAGATTCCTATTATTCCAGATTCCGTTTACACTTTCCAAATTCTTGATTCTATTTGTACTTTCCTTTAGATTTTGCTTTTCATAATGAAGGTAAAGGAAAAGAAACATGGCTCCTGATTTAAGATAGAAAATGACCAGAATGTTTTACTCACAAATTCCGTCTGAGCAACAATCTCTACTTCAATCTCCCATTGAGACCAATGTGAAAACACAGGGTACTAAATGTTGCTATTTCTCAGTGATGCAACATTGGACAACTTGTGTATTTTAAGCCTAGCTTCAACTTATTAACTGATACTATTGGGAGATGTTAGACTTCTATGGAGTTTTCTCTTGAGTTAGTAGAGTTCTGTCCCTTTTATATAAGCAGCAGTGAATATCCACTGAATCCAATGTGAAAACATGCATCACTTGTATAACTTGTCTTCCTGTTCATCATTGATTTGCTCGCGGGGAACCAGTAATATCTCCATATGCCCTGTCACATCCTGGTAGAGGTAAGGGCATCTTCTTGCTCCACAAACGTAAAGAGCCTCAAACCATTCCATCAGGTCATGGGAATGAGGTCTATAATTGTTACTGGTATTTGGCATATCAAATATGACACTGGTAGCTTGCCAGGCTCTGCTGTGTGGGTAGGATACTTTTTAGTCATCTCTGATCTCCAGTATTTATTGATGAACTGCGCAGTCGCAAGTGGCCACGCGAGCCAGGCTGTGATTAGCTCTCCTGCTGGATGGAATTCTGATGAGAGGGAAGTCCGGATATGGAAAATGGCGGCCCCTCATGGAGTGGGGGTCCTCTGGTTTCTTGCAAGGCTCTGCTGGGATGGCAGGCCAGGGCTAGAACCTACCATCCCTCCTGGGTGCCTCGTGATCAGCTGGGCACAGGGAGGCCGGTAGCAGCTCTGCCCCATGTATGTGAGTCTCTCACATACATGTGAAAACGTGAAAACACAGTGAGCTAAATGTTGCTCACTGGTGAAAAGAATCAGACAACTATGCAACTTCAACATCATTATGGAAAATACCACAAAAGACAGGCTCTACTAGAAGTACCTCGGGAAAGTCACAGAAGACCAGAGACTCACAGAGCTTAGGATCCCTTGCAGAGAAGCCTGAGCTCAAGAATTCAGCCTCTAATGAGCAGCCTAAATTTCCAGAAGACAGTTGGCCAATCACTGAAGTTTCAATGTTTATGTTACACATAATATATTCCTTACAAAGGATCATAAAAGTGTGGGCAAGGGGTATAGGCTCATGGAAATTAGAATCAGGGAGAGCTGGGTGATCTATAGTCATTCATCTGTCAGAGCTCTTGCTGACCAAGCCAGTAAAAGTGATGACAGAGCACTTCCACCTATTAGATTGGCAAAAAAGCAGATAGGTGTTAATGCAGACAGGTAAGGAATATACATGGTGAATGGAGAGTCCAAGACACTAATGGAGAAAAGAGTTATATCTTTTTCTAATGAAAATGGAATCACATAATAAGATTGAGCAGAAATATTCCTCATAACCCAGGAGTTTCATATAGATAACTCAATCCACAGTTTCATACAGATATCCACAAACTCACACAGTTCACACATACAGAACCACAACTATAAACACACAAATCCACATCTATCCCAAGGAAACTTTCATGTGCAGATTCCTAAAAGTACTGATAGGAGGATATTTATCCACATGTAAATTAGGAGGCAGGAAACTGATAAAAATCTGAGTATTCCTCACTGGGAGAGTGGGGGTGGTGTTGGAAAGTATAGTTGATGCACTTACACTGACTTAAGCAACAGTTTAGAAACCCACAGTGGAACAAAAACATATCTTGGACATTTATGTGGTGAAGAGAATAAGAAAAGTAATGAGATAAATAATGTGACATTGTTTACAGAACTTAAAAACAGAAGCACCGGAAAGCTCAAGACACCTTTGGGAACAGCTGCAAACAAAAACATTCTCTTTAGGAGAGACGACTGTAATCCAGCCCCGTTCAATTCCTAGCACCATATATAGTCCCTGAGCACAGCCAGGGAGCACTTCTGAGCAGAGCTAGGAATAAGCCTGAGCCCCCCATGGGTATGGCTCACATTCTACTCTACAGCAACCCAACTTAAATATTCTGAGTGGGGACGGGGAAACAGTTCAAAGGCTGGCATGCATGACTGATGTGCACAGGGCCCTGGGCTGTTTCCCTTATACCACATGCCAGCCAAGCACTGGAGAAGAGCCCTGTTGGTCCCCAGAGCCAGAGAGAGAGAAAACAAATAAAGAGAAATATTCTAAAATTTCATTTCTAGGAGAACTGAGAAAAATAAAGAGAATGAGCATTAAAGAGAAAAGGAATAAAATATGGAAAAAATCCTATAAATGTGATCATATGTGTATATATAAATATATATTATGATATCAATATCCAAGGTCAGACAAAAAATGGATCAGGAGGTCTTTCCAAAAATGTAATCTACCACAAGCATCTGGGAGTCAGAGGTTGGTGGGACAGAGAGGGAACAGTGTGCTAACAATTGTTTGTAAGTGATAATACTAGTTTAATGCTAGAACTGAGTATTGAATATAGGCAAAAAGATACACATGATAACCTCCTAAATGTTTGTATTGCAATCCACAGTGTGTAAGAGAAGGAAGAGAGAAAAAGAGAGAGAGATAAAAAGAGATAAAGAACTCTCCATAGAGGGAGGCTATGGGAGAGGGGAGGGGAGTGGGGGACAATGGTGGTGGGAAATGGGCAATGGTGGAGTGATTGGTGCTGAAACTATGTATGACAGAAACCTGGACATGAACATCTATGTAATTGTGTATCTCACATTGGCATAATAAAATATTTTTTAAAAAGGAAAAAATGTGATCATGAATCCTATGGCAGTTCTATTTACCTCCATCATGGTTTCTAACTCCTCCAACAATTTCTATGTCAGTGAACAGAAGTTAACTCACTCCAAAGCATTGATGAGCTCACCTTGCTATGGAAAATATTAGCACCTCTGTAACTGAAGGAATAATGGGATGAATTCCATTCTGAAAAGTATTCTATGGCTATGATGATCTCTTGGTTCATACTGGAATTTATGAATATTAACTGAACATGGACCACATCGGTGAGTGGATACCATAATAATGAACAAAACCGTCTCTTAGAAGATTCATATTTCAATACAGGTTTCACCTGGAACATAGAAATTAAGTCATGACTCAAGTTAAGAGTTTTCCACTTTATAATTGTTAATCCCTTGATCTAATATTGAATTAACCTTCACTGGAGTCCTGCTATATCGATTTCTCTGCAAGAAATCTGTCCACCATGGCATCATAGCAAACACTTTTTTAAATATGCTCTAGTCATAACGACATCTTTAATTTCATGCACATCCTACTGGCACACACCGCTACATCTTTCCCATACAATCCAAGAGCCAGAGGATCTGAAGGCCTGTTCCTCGGGTTCTGTCACCTTTCAAGATTCCATGCAAGCATGATACCAACCAGGAAAATCCCCTTATCCTGGTTAAAATCTAAAAAATCATTTGTGAGTCTTCTGTTTCTGTAAGAGTTACTTCTGCACCTCAAAAGAAACAGTGACCAAGATACAAAGAGAGTCCACAGAATGGGAAAGAATATTCACCCAATACCCATCTGATAGGGGTTAATATCTAGGATATATCAGGCACTGGTAGAACTTTACAAGAAGAAAACAAACAACCCCATAAAAAATGGGGAGAAGAAATGAACAGAAACTTCAGCAAGGAAGAAGTTCAAATAGCCAAAAGACATATGAAAAAATGCACATCATAATCATCAGAGAGATGCAAATCAAAACAACAATGAGATATCATTTTACACCACAGAGACTGGCACATATCGGAAAGAACAAGAACAAGTGCTGGTGTGGATGCGGGGAAAAGGGGACACTTATCCATTGTTGGTGGGAATGTCGACTGGTACAGCCTTTTTGGAAAACAATATAGACATTCCTCCAAAGACTAGAAGTTGAGCTCCCATTTGACCCAGCCATACCACTCCTGGGAATATACCCTGGGAAGCCAAAAACAAGCAGCAGAAACACCATCCCTACTTTTATATTCATAGCAGCATTATTCACAATGCCCAGAAACTGGAAACAACCAGAGTGCCTGAAAATTGATGAGTGAATAAAGAAACTTTTGGTACATCTACACAATGGAATACTATGTAGCTGTTAGGAAAAATGAAGCTATAAAATTTGTCTATAAATGGATGGACAATGAAGGGTGAAATTAACCAGAAGAGAGAGAGACAGATATAGAATGGCGGCATTTATTTGCATGACATAAATATTTATACATATATACATATTATGATATCAATATCCAAGGTCAGGAGAAATGTGGATCAGGAGGTTTTGCCAAACTATCACAAATGTGTGGGAGCAGAGGTTAGGTAACACAGAGAAAGGAACAGTGGACCAATAATTGTCGAAAGTCCATTACAATCCACAACATGTAAGAGAGGGAAGAGAGAAAGAGAGAGAGAGAAAAAAAGAAAGAGAGAAAAGAGATGGAGAACCTGCCATGGAGGCAGGCTAGGAGAGGGGGTAGGTATTGGGGACATTGGTGGTGGGAGGTGGGCACTGGTGGAGGGATAGGTGCTGGAACACTGTATGCCTTGAAACCCAAACATGAACATTTTTGTAATTGTCAAAAAAAAATAAATAAATAAATAAATAAATAAATAAATAAAAGAGTTACAAGGGTACAGGAACTGCCTCTTTTCTTTATTCCCCAAGAGCATGAGATATAAGAGAGCACAGAGAAGCAAGACTGGGGTTGGGGGTGGAGGGGACCTAACTTGTCTTTCTATATATTTTAACTAAAGAGATCACAGTCAGAGGACAGGACAACATTTTATTTTTTTATTTTTTTTTTTATTTTTTGAATTTTTTATTATACCACCATGAGCCATACAATTACAAAGGTGTTAATAATTGGTTCTTGGTAACACAGTATTCCAGCACCCATACCTCCACCAGTGCCCCATTTCCACCACCAGTGTACCCCACCCTCTCCGCCCACCCCCCAAGCTGCCTCAATAGCAGGGTACCCCCGTTTCCTCTCTTTCTCTCTCTGTCTCTCTCTGTCTCTGCATCTCGCTTCCTCTTTTTTACACATTGTGGCTAGCCCTGCAGATATTTAGAGTTTATCACTCTAACTCTCTTTGTGTATATTCAGTGGTGAGTTTTAGTCTGCCATTACCATTTCCCACATAAGTAAAAACACTGGTGTCTATTTATATCCACAAAATGAATGCAGTCATTCTATATCTGTCCTTTTCCTTCTGACTAATTTCACTCAGCATGATAATGTCCATCCATTTGCAGGTAAATTTCATAATTTCATCTTTCGACAGCTGCAAAGTATTCCATAGTGTAGATGAACCACAGTTTCTTTAGCCAGTTCTCTGTTCTTAGGTTGTTTCCAGATTCTAGCTGTAGTGAATAGCGCGGAGATGAATAAAGAAGTATAGATAGTGTTTCTGCTATGTGATTTTGGTCTCTGGGATATTCCCAGAAGCTATATTGCTGGATCAAATGGAGCCTCAATATCTAGTTTTGGAGGAATACTGATAGTGTGTTTTCCGAAAAGAGCTGGGTCAGTCGGCACTCCACCAACAGTGAATGAAAAATTCCCCTTTTACCCACATCCATGCCTTTACCGGTCTACTTGCTGTTTTGTATGTGTGCCACCGTCTCTGTGGTGTGGGTAGCTCTTGTTGTTTTGTTTGCTCTCCTTGATGATTAAAGGTAGAGAACACTTTTTCTTCTGCCTTTTGGCCATTGAATTTCTTCTTTTGGGAGCTTCTGTTTGTGGCCTCTCCCCATTCCCCGTGGGCTTTGTTTGTGGCGTGAATTGCTACCGGTGCCTGATATCCTGAATATTAACCCTTGTCAGATGGTAGTGGGTGAATATCCTTCCCAATCTGTGAATTGTCTTTGTATCTTGGTCACCAATTCTTTTAAATTTACAGAAGCTTTCAATTTTATATAATCCCATTTTTATCTTTGCTTCCATTTGCTTGGTCAGTGGTGTATCTCTTTAAAGATACTTTTAGTTTCAATGTAGTGCTTTTCTAATACGGTTTCTTCATGTACCTTATAGATTCATGTCTTATGTTGAGATCAGATTCATTTGATCTGACTTTTGTGCATGGTGGCACGGAGGTCTAAGTTAGTTTTACGTAGCTGCCCAGTTTTCCCAGCACCATTTGTTGAAGAGGCTTTCTTTGCTCCACTTAATATTTTTTGCTCCTTTATCGAAGATTAAGTGGTTGTATATTTGAGTGTGTTTCAGGATATACAGTTCTATTCCATAGGTCTACAGGCTGTCTCTATAATAGGGCAGCATTTTAAGTCCAGATATGTTAAGTAGGGTCAAGAGTTAGCTTGAAGTTGGAACTAAGCAAGTGAGATCAATCATTCAGGTAATGAGTTTGACAACAAAATGGCACACAAATTTAGGGCACACAATGGACAGTAAAGGGAGAGAATACCAGAAATCTGGAATTTGACAGAATCTGATCTAAGGAGCTCTTTAAGCTTTGAAGTCGAGTACAGGTGCTGGTCTCAGAAAGGCTGATGCAAATTCTGAGTTAGCAGCACCCTGAAAATTAGCTACAGTGCCAAAGAAATCCAAGGACAATGAAGTTTTGAAATACATAGGAATGAATGTCTATCAATGTGAATTCATTAAGTCAAAGGTTCATCTAACATTGGTGTGGGGAAAGAAAAATGTACAAGATTGAACTTTGCGGAAGCACAATGTAAGAAGAATATATTCTGATAATATCAGCTCTGTGGCAAGGCACATTCTAAGATACAAAAAAAGCAATGTCATTATTCACAATATCCACACAGAGTAAAGCTCTATTATTTAGAAGTCTTTTATGTATTCTAGATGCTTCCTGGTGATAGCGAATAGGTTTTTACTCTAATGTGAATGTAAATATCTTACTCAAATACAATTAAGTTTGTAATGCATCTTTATTTATGTATCTAATTTTATATTTAAATATGCTCATTTATATAGCAAAAACATGGATCAAATGTCTACTGACATCTGCAGAGAATGTTCTCTCACGCGGTACCATAAAGTTATTCTTTTTGCAA
>JAJIBD010025251.1:0-91811 GCA_021461705.1 Cryptotis parvus
CTTGATCACTTGATCACTTGAATCCGTTATTCATCGATTTGCTCGAAGGGTGCCAGTAACATTTCCATTGGACCCTATCACGTGCCAATGTAGCCCAATGGCATCTGGTTGATTCAGGAATATGAAGAGCCTCAAACCGTTCCTTCAGGGTCTTGACAAGGAAGTCTGACCATCTTGTAGGTGGGCGGCCACGTGATCTTTTGACATCCCGTGGGATCCAGTCGGTAACGGCTCTAGTCCAGCGGTTGTCTCCAAATCGCATTACATGTCCAGCCCATCTGATTTTTGATGCCTTGGCAAACGAGACAGCATCCCTGATTCTGGAATAGCGACGGAGGTCAGAACTCCGGATTCCCTCTCTCTCACTTGAGTGAGGCGTGATATTCCAAGCATAGCTCTTTCGATTCCTCTCTGGGAGACCCGAATAGCATTCTCATCCTGCTTTCATAGGGCCCAGGTCTCTGAGGCGTATGTTAATGCAGGGAGAACGGTGGAGTCAAAGAGATGTGCCCAGAGCCAGAGGTTCTTTGTCCTTTTAGCTATTTCTTCGATGCCTTTGAAGGCATTCCATGCCGCTCTCTTTCCTCCTGCGCAGCTCAGGTTTTAGGTCATTCATCATGTTGACTTCTCGACCTAGGTACACATAACTGCTGCATTCAGAGATGTTTGTTCCATTGAGAGTGAATGGGGCCTCTGAACTAGTTCATTTTTCATAAACATAGTTTTCTTTAGATTCAGCTGTAGACCTATCTTTCCACATTCTCGGTCAAAGTCAGCCAGCATTTGTGCCGCTTGGCTAATGTTTGGTGTTATTAGAACGATGTCATCAGCGAAGCGGAGGTGGTGTAGTTGCCGACCATCTATCTTCACTCCCATTCCTTCCCATTCTAATTGTCGCATGATGTTCTCGAGGGTGGCGCTGAAGAGTTTTGGTGAAATGGTATCACCCTGTCGAACCCCTCTTTTGACATCAATGATCACTTCTTTGTAGAATGGTGAGATCCTGGTGGTGAATCCGTAATACAGCTCACGAAGGATCTTGATGTATTGGGTTTGAACACCCTGTTTGGCTAGGGCTTCGATGACTGCTTCAGTCTCCCACAGAATCAAAGGCTTTCTTTAAATCAATGAACGTGAGACAGAGCGGCATCTTGTACTCCCTACAAACCTCAATGAGCTTGGTTACTGTGTGGATATGGTCGATTGTGCTGAATCCTTTCCCGGAAGCCAGCTTGCTCGCATGGTTGTCCTTCATCTAGTGTTCTGCCAATCCTGTTCAGGATGACTCGTGTAAACAGCTTGTAGATGACGGACAACAGGCAGATGGGGCGATAGTTGCCGATGTCGTGAATGTCTCCCTTCTTGAACAGTAGAACTGTCCTGCTGGTTTTCCATTGGGAGGGCACCTTGCATTCGGACAGGTAGCATGTGAAGAGCCGAGCTAGTGTATTGATGAGTACCGACAGCAGATTCTTCAGGTGTTCGGGTCTGACTTTGTCTGGGCCTGGTGCTGTTCCCTTCTTTACCGACGAGATGGCATGTCGGATTTCAGAAGGGAGAATGTTGGGAATGACATATCCATCCTGTGGAATTTGGTATGTGGGCAGGTGGATGTGGCTATCAAAGAGATTTGAGTAGAAGTCCTGGATAATCTTCTCCATTGCCTTTCTGGAAGATGTGATAGATCCATCAGGGTGTCAGAGGGCAGTCATCTTGGTCTTATAGTTGGCTAAGGACAGGCGGGGCGGTGCAAATGCTTTTCCCGGCTTCTGCTGCATCTTCCAGTATTTCTGCTCTTCTGTCTTTGAGGTCTTCTTTTATCGCTTCTCTGCACCATTTAGCAAGCTTGGGTGTTAGCATTTGGTCGCCTGAGGCTCGCGCCTTGCCACGTTGGCGAATGAGCTCGAGAGTTTCTGAAGACAGGCGTCCTTTTGTGTCTTTCTCTCTCTTGGCATTCTTCACACAATCATGGAGGTACTGAACCAGTCGGTTGTATTCTTCATCGATGTCGCCAATGGTGGTATCTTCCCATGTTGCTGCAATGGTGCCAAAGAGTTCCCAGTTGGTGGTCATTCTGGTAGTTCTCTTCTTAAACTTTGCAGCCTTTTCTCCCCATTGTGGGAAGTAGAATTTTGCACGAAGGAGATGGTGGTCCAATCCTGTTTGGAATTTGGGGATGACAGCAACATCGGTCAGACAAAACCATCGATTGAAGATGATGTGGTCAATTTCATTGTGGAACTGTCCACCAGGAGATTCCCCATGTCCAACGTTTCGCTTCAGCCTTCTGGAACTGTGAGTTCCCATGAATGGTCTTGGTGGACATGATGAACTCAGATAGTCTCTCACCCTGTTCATTCCATTCTAGGCCATGGGTCCTGATGTGGAGTTCTTCAGCCAATCTTCTCGGTCCTATCTTGGCATTAAAATCACCAACTATGATCTTGTAGAAGGTGTGATCTTTTTTATAGAACTCCTCCAGTTCCATGTAGAATTTCTCAATTTCATCTCCTTTGTATGTGGATGTTGGTGCGAAGACAATGAAGATAGAAATTGCTGGCAATGGGCCACATCTCTTCAAGTGTAATTGTCCTATCCAGTTTGTTAGGCATTCAAATGAATCAATGTTGACAGCCATGTTCGTGTTGACAAGGACACCAACACCACCAACGCCTCTTTTCGTCATATGTCCCAAGGGAACAATTCTTCTCCGGTGTCAAATACAGCATGATGCGATTGATTCCTCCCTTGTCTCAGTCAGACCAATGATGTCGTACTTGATCTTTGCGCTTGCACCATCAGATCCTCAATATACGCTTCAGATGCCAGCGTACATGCATTGAAAGTACAGACAGTCATTTTAGTCCTTCTTCGTTTTGGCAGCCTAGGATGGCGGTGAAATTTTATCAGGCACTGCTTGTTCGCCTTTCTTACTGCTGCCGTATTAAGGGCTCTTTTGGGGTCAGGAAAATAAACATTTTTGTTACTGGTTTTGGCATATCGAGCATGCATCGGACAGCTTGCCAGGCTCTGCGGTGCGGGCGCTATACTCTCATTACTTTGTGGGCTCTCTCAGAGGGGTGGGTAGAATATTCACAGAAATATGGAGGTAAATTGTGCAGCCACATAAGCGGCCACGTGCAATGGGTGGTTGCTCTGCCGGGTGTATCTGTGTCTCGCCAAAGTAATTAGGAAGAGAAAGACAGTATGAGCATGCAGAAAAGAAAGGAAGAAGTCAAACTTTCATTATTTGCGGATGATATGATACTATACTTAGGGAACCCTAAAGTCTCTAGCAAAAAGCTCCTAGAAACAGCAGATTTGTAAGGTAGAATGGCAGGCTACGAAACCTATACTTTCCTATAATCAAATAAAAAATAGAAGAACATTATATTTAAAAATCCCATTCACAATTAAGCCTCAGAAAATTAAGTACCTCAGAATCAGCTTTAATTAAGGACTTAAAGGACTTGTATAAAGAAAACTACAAAATGATACTTCAAGAATCAAAGGAGAATATGAGGAAATGGAGACAAATCTCCTGCTCATGGACTGGGAGGATAAACATTGTAAAAATAGCTATACACCCAAAAGCATTATACAATTCAATATGGTCTCTTTAAGGAAACCCATGACATTTTTCAAAGAAATTGATCAAACACTCCTGAAATTCATCACTTGTATCACTTGTCTTCCCGTTGTTCATCAATTTTCTCAAACAGGCAGCAGTAACATGTACTGTAACATGCTAGTATAGTCTAAGGACATCCACTCGGTTCAGGAACATGAAGAGCCTCAGACCATTCCTTCAGGTTATGGGAATGAGGTCTATACTTATTACTGTTTTTTGGCATATCAAATACGACATGGGTAGCTTGCCAGGCTCTGCTGTGCTGGTGTTATATTCTCAATAGGAGGGTCTCATCTCATGCATTTACTGGTGAACCACAAATGGGAGAGATCAGCTTTTCTCTTGGGTGGAGCTCTGACGAGCTGTGGAATCCGGATGTTGAAAATGGCAGCCCTCATGGTGTCAGGGTTCCTCTGGCTTCTTGTGAGGCTTATTAGGATGGTGGGCCAGGGCTAGAATTTGCCCTCCCTCTTGGGCACTTCATGATTATCTAAGCACAGGGAGAGCCAGTAGCAGCTCTGCTTCGTGTGTCTGAGTATCTGGATCAGGCATACCTGGGCTTGAAATAGTCTTCACTGTAGGGTGGGACTCTGACGAGCAGGGCTTGTGATATTCTTTTCCCTTAGGTGGAGCTCTGACGAGCTGTGGAGTCCAGATATTGAAAATGGCGGTCCTCATGGTGTGGGGGGTTCCTCTGGCTTCTTGCGAGGCTCTATTGGGATGGCGGGCAAGGGCTAGAACCCACCTTCCCTCCTGGGTGTCTCATGATCAGCTGAGCATGTCAGGTAGATCTCTCCTGAAATTCATATGGAATAATAAACCTCCACAAACAGCTAAAAGTAATCCTTGGCTAAAAGAAGACGGGAGGCATCGCCTTCTCCAACTTCAAACTGTACTACACAGGAATAGTAATTTAAACAGCATGGTATTTGAATAAAGACAGACCTGAGAACCTATGAAATAGAGTTGAGTATCCTGACACATACCCTCAAATATATGACCATTTAATCTTTGACAAAAGATAAAATATGAAGTGGAACAAGGAAAGCCTATTTAATAGGCTTTAATAGACTTTAAGTGGGGCTGGGAAAACTAGGCAGTTTCATGTAAAAAATGAACCCATATGTATTTTTATTGTTGCAACATTGGCATGCAAGGGTTTTTTTCTATATGTTTAAAGGTAAAAATACCACCACAGTTGTCCCTGCCATTGTTCTGATATCGCTGCATGGCAATACATGGCACCTTCCATGTTTTTCCATTCCCTTCCATTCATTTCATTCCCTTTTATTCCATTCCTTTCCATTCTTTCCAACCCCTTCCGTTATTTCACCTTGATTACTTCAATTCCATAGCCAGAGTCTACTAGTTTGTTTTTATTGGACTTGTCTACCCCTTGACTTGCTTTTTTTTTGTATACCACCTAGGAGTGAGATCATACAGTATTTGTCTTTTTCTCCATCTGATTCATTGTGCTTAAAATGATCCCTCCAGTTTTAGCCATGTTAGACAGAAAGCAAAGACCTCATCTTTTCCTGTTAGCTAAGTGGATTCCATTACAGATATAAACCACATGTTTTTTGGTCCACTCAAATGTTGTTGGCATCTGGATTTTTCCAGATCTTGGCTACCGTAAATATTGTCACAGTGAACATAGATGCTTAAGAATAATTACCAATGAGTGTTTTATGTTCCTTGGATAGACAGACAGGAGTGAAATCGTTAGTTTATATATGGTAGTTATATTTTCAATTTTTTTGAAAAATATACAGAATTTTTTCAGAGAAGCTGAGTCACTTTTATATTTCTACTAAAACTGAATGGGGCTTCCTTTCCCCCACTGTTCCACCAACACCTGTTTCTAGCCTTTTTGATATGAGCCATTCTAATCTCATTGTCATTTCCCTGATAATCACTGCTAATCAGAATTTTTTCATATGCACATTGATCATTTCTATGTTTTCTTTAGAGAAATATTGATTCAGTTTTTCACCCATATTTTAAAATTTTCTTATATCATCATGAGATAGATAGGCAATTACAAAGCTGTTCATGATCGGGGTTTCAGTCACACAGTGCTCCAGCACCCATTTCTCCAGCAGTGCACATTTCCCACCACCAATGTCCTCAGTTTCTCTCACCATCACCCTGCCTGCCTCTCTGGAAGACACCTCTCTCTTTCTCTCCCTCTTTTTCTCTCTCTCTCCACATTATGGTTTGAAGCACATACACGTGAGAGTTATCATGCATATACCTTTACCAACTTTCATACTCAATTCTAGTCTAGTGTTACCATTTCCAACTATTGTTTCCACACATTTTTGATAGGTTTATTTTGCTTTTGTTACAGAGTCTTGCAATATATTTACATATCTTGGATATAATGATAGAAAATATCAGTATAATAAGACAGCCTGTTGAATATGGGAGAAAGTTCCCACATAATAATAATATTCCTCATAATATATTAGGAGACATTTTCTGCAAAATAAAATATGTAACTGCCAGCTTACATAAAGTGCAGCATTGTAGAAACAAGATAAAAGATAACAATCAGGGCCAGAGAGATAGTACAGTGGGCAAGGTGCTTGCTTGTGCCACGGTTAATCCATGATCAATCCTCAGAACACCATATGGTGCCCTGAGCCCCCCGAGGAGCAATTCTCGAGTGAAGAGCCAGAAAGAGTCCCTGAGTACCACTGAGTATGGCCAAAAAGAAAATATGTGTTTCCTAACACTGATACAATCTGTTGAATCTCAGACTTCAGAGACTAATTGTATCTCCAGGTTGGAATGATATACGATGGAGCGATTCCTGGTGAGAACCAAGCCCCATGATTGGGTGTGCAGAACTTCATGTTCAGAACCAGAAATGTGCACTGTGAAGGACTGAGCATTAAGCATAGTCCTGTGCATTAAGCATAGTTCCAATAAGAGTCAGATCTCCAGATCTGTTTTCCTAATTAAATATTAAAGGTCTTGCCACATCATTAATTTTGTCCACTTGTCATTGCTTACCATAGGCTGTATGGTAAACCAGTTAGCTGACATTTTGCATGAAGATTAGAGAAGCATAAATGAAAATGTGTTAAATCACTCACTATCTTCATGCTATTGTTAATAGGTAGGTTTTCATTCCTCAGTAGCAGGAGACTTTCAGACCTCTTGAAATCACTCAACTCTCCTTTTCTCTTGAAGAATAATTTTTTTCTTAATAGCCAAAGAGCTCAATACTTAATTCCATATGCTGTTAATGTAATATAGGGGAAATTAAGTGATTTATATGCCTGGCAGTGTATGTGGAAAATGTGTAGTCTTTTGTTAAGATAACAAGTTAGAGCTAAAACTTCTTGGATTTACTTACTAGCATTACTTTTCAGATTAAAAAAATAAAACAGCATAAGCTATTCCTGGGGTACTTGATAATTATGATAAATAATATGGAAGGATAAATAGGAATATACTTCTCTTTAAGAAGGGAAACTCTTGGATATATCCTGAATTGTTGCCAGGCTGTTTCAAATGGCCCCTCTTTCCTCTCTCTAGTCCTCAGTTGTTTAGATATGTCAGAGGATGTTATCCTGAACAGAAGAGGGGACAGATAGGCCATTCTGTTACTGGGAGCTGCTCTAAAAACATAAATTTCTGAAAACAAGAAGATTTTACCTTTTGGAGAAAATAAGATGTAGAGATTTACAGCAGAATCTGTCTGCCCCTGATGAAACATAATCTATATTTACAATTATGTGAACTCAACTAGTTGTCAACTTAAGCTCTTAATTATACCTAAAGATGGGTCACTGCTGAGAAAGTACTTAAAATTGTTTCCTTTTCAAACCTCACTAAGATTTCAAACTGTTCCAGGTAGGTAAATCCCAGGCTGAAAACTCTGAGACCTTTTTTTAGAATACGGACTGAAAGCTTCCCCTTCCTCTAGCTATGCCTGGCAGCCTCCTCATCTGACCTCCTCTGCCCTACAAATGGACCCAGACCCTAAGTTTCCTAAGCATAAGACAACGCCTCCAAATTCACAGTGCTGACTGCCCAGGAGGATCACAGCAAATTTGATGGTAAGATGTGTAGAAGTCCAACAAGCTCAATGAATGGGAACAATAACAGAAAGTTCAACCAGGCCCAACCAGCTCAGTAAATCCTCAAAACACACTATTGTGAGATCGGCAATCATCACAAATTTACCTTTGTTCATTTATTTTCTGATCATTTAATTTGGCATTTTGTTGGCTCAAAAATAGGGAAGTAAATTTGTTATGTGTCTGCCTAAGGGGCAGATTTTGAGGGTGGGAGGGAAACAGGACACTGGTACAGGAAAGTTGACATTTGAGGTGTGACTGATGTTGGAACATTGCGCCAGAAATAACTATATTAGAAACAAATTTGTAAATCACGGCATTATAATTTATTTTAAATTTATAAAAATTTAAAAAATAAATTGCTTCCTTTTAAAAACACACATTCACTTTGTAATAATTATGTTTACATTTAAAAATTTTTAAACTATTTGAATGAAACTAAAAGTTTTGTAGGCAAAATGATGAAACATCAACATGTGACTCTCAGACAATTGTAAGTCTATGTGAGCAAACATAAAAATAAAGAAGAGTGATTACAGAAGTATTTTTAAAGTTCCAATTAAAATGTATAGGATAAAGTGATATATGATAATAAATAGATTAAATCTGATCCACGTTATTAAATAAATTATTTCCATCAAAATTAGTTTTGAGATAATAAACTATATTATACAGTTTTGCAGTATTGATAACTATATTACATAGACAACATATTAGGATCACCTGTATTTCATGTCTGTCCAGTTTATTTGTTCTATTTTGGATCCCAATACCAAAATATACTACAAGTCAGGAAATAACAAATTACTCCGGCCAATTTTTTTTTTTTTGCTTTTTGAGTCACACCCAGCAATACTCAGGGGTTACTCCTGGCTCTGCACTCAGGAATTACTCCTGGTGGTGGTTGGGGGACCATATGGAAAGCCTGGGATCAAACCCGGGTCGCCTGCATGCAAAGGCAAATGCCCTACCTGCTGTGCTATCACTCCAGCCCCTACAGTCAATTTTAAATACACAATCTTCTTTAGCTATTTTCAGTGGTAGGAATAAGAGCAAAATTGATGTGAAATATTTCTTCCTTATTGAAATGCTAAACTATGGCCCCAAAAAGTCAGGAAAGGCAGCCTACAAAATCCAAATCATTTACATATAATAATCCCATGTTTTTAATCCTACTGATGCCAGGAAGGATTCTCAAAGTCAAAGTTGACTGTTTTTCCTACAGATAATAAATGTTTGGTGTCATGTAAGTTTTATGAAGGAAGCTGACATTTAAGGAGAGTGACTTGATCCTGCTAGCAGTATTAACTGTGTCCCCGCTCTCCTACTTCTAATTTTTCACTATTTCATAAAAAAAGATTTTGCATGTGGATAAGGAGAAAAACTAATAAATTTCTTCATTTCTTCAATATTTTAGATAAGAGCTAGAAAATCTTTGTGTACTCCCCACACTTTCATTTTCAAGAAACTATATATTTTTCATCCCTCTTTAGCTGGTTTTTGAATGTTGGTGACATTCATTACTAAAAAGAACTTCAAAATTATCATTCATCTACTCTGCCTGCTAGATTAGCTATTTTCTTTAGAGTAGAAATTGCATGGAAGAGCAATTTTGTATGTGTCTTGGGAAGCAGTTTAATAAAAAAGGAACAGCAGTGAAATGAATTTTTAAAGGAATGGTGTTTAAGCAACTAGTTTCATCTGTTGTTCTGAGAAAACTCTTCTGGGTCAGTGGGAAAGTAGCTAACACACATGATCCAGCTCTCCCAGTTCATCAAAAGTCCCATTAAATCTCCCATAGATTTCACTGAACTCCGAGCACAAAGATATTTAATGAAGTTAGTATTTTGAGAGGACAAGTGTCAGGATGTGTACAACTAGACCAAATATCTCTAGTGTATCATTGTGTCAGCGCTACCTCTATCACGAGATGATCTATTTCAATAGCACGTGAGAAACAATTGATCTTACAGGTAATAGATAACTGCAAAGTAATAGCATCCAAAAAAAGCAGAACAGAAATCACTTGAGTATCAGCTTTTATCCCAGTGCCTGGGGCTGAAAATGGGTGTATGTGAACCTAGGATGCATTCTAGTTTTCCAGAATATTTACATAACCTGTTCTATTTTAAAAATCGGTGTATATTGATCAAAGATAGGAAAAGCAGTGGATTTTGTGATATGTAAACTGTGGCCGAACTAACACGGGCAGGAGATTGATGGGCCAATTCTCAAAAATCTTAGATGTAATTTTCCAGCACATTTGGCCAAGTAAATACACACATTCTAGAGAGTTTTGGCAACAGTTTTCACCTCATTGTTGGTGGTTTCTTAAACACTAACAGAAATGGGAAGGAAATCCTCAAAAGAATGAAATCATTAAAGTACATTCTATTTGTATATTTTTAGACAATCAGAGAAATTCTTTGAAGGCGGTTTGTGGTAATAATTTTATGTACTTTTCCTGTGGTGCCCATGCCTGGAATCTGCCCCCATCTGGCTTCCTGGCTAATTGCCCTCCTATAAACACTATGAAAATGAGATCCTGACAGACAAAACTGTCCCCAAGACCAGCCAATCTTTTACAGCACAGAGTCCAGTGGCAGTTTGAGTTAGAAAAACAAAACCATTTCACCAGATTCATGAAATTACTCCTAAATTAATTGTGGATTTAAAGAATTCTTTTTCTCCTTTCACTATGGTCATGATGAAGAGAATGACCCAGTGAGAACCTACAGATGTAAGCACAGAGTTAAGACATGGATGCATTTAACCTCTTTCTTATAAGAGCACCACAGGACTTATGTTAGCCCCTCAGCTTTGCAGGTAAAATATAAAAAGGCCAGAGGAAGTGAGAATAACTGCCCAAAGTCTCAGAGCAAGAAGCATTTCCCTGGTCTAGCATATAAGTGGCAAAGCTAACATTCTAACTCATCTAGCAATCTGCCAGATGACAGGCTCCTCTAGAGTCAGCAGCAGTAAGCTGAGCCCAGTACAAAATAAAGCCTGATAGAATAGTGCCTCCCACAGAAAATGAGTGATTTATGTGGTCATTTATCTTTTCAAACCTATGAACCCGTCTCCCAAGACGTCGTCTGGGTCTGAACAAAAACTAGAGAGAGAGAGAGACAGAGAGACAGAGAGAGAGAGAACAACAGAAAAGTGTGACATGTATCTACAAAAAATGCCAGAAAGTAAAACATTTAAATATCCTTTGGAAAAATAACTTTTAATTTGACCAAAGTAAATTGCATGTGTTTAACGAATATGTGTGACTTCTGCTGGCCAATTATGAGAAGAGAAGTACATTGAAGAAAATATGAAAGAAAATAAACTGTGATACAATCTTTGGTCATGCAATAAAATCCTTATATTTGTATGAATTATATATTTATGTGTATATATACACCTATATCTATCTATATCTCTATGTATAGAGTGCATTAAGTTCATTTCCTGTGCAAAGTATGTGGCATGTGGGGAAAAGGGGACTCTCATACACTGTTGGTGGGAATGTCGACTTGTACAACCTTTTTGGAAAACAATATGGACATTCCTCCAAAGACTAGAAATTGAGCTCCCCCTTTGACTCCCCAGACCCCTTCCTGGGAATATCCCTGGAAAGCCAAAACGCACAGCGGAAACACAATCCGCACTTTTATTTTCATAGCAGCACTGTTCACAATAGCCAAAACCTGGAAACAACCAGTATGCCCGAGAACTGATGACTGGATAAAGGAAACTGTGGTACATCTACGATGGAATACTATGCAGCTGTCAGAAAAAATGAAGTTATGAAATTTTGCTATAAATGGATGGATATGGAAAGAATCATGTTGAGTGAAATTAGTCAGAAGGAAAGGGAGAGACATAGAATGACTGCATTTATTTGCATGGCATAAATATACTAGGTGATCTTACCAAAAGTGGAAATTACCACAAGCGGGTGGGAGTCAGAGGTTGGTTTAGATAGAGAAAGGAACATGAGTGAATAAATGTCTAAAGTTCTGATGCTAACATAGAACTGAGCATTAAGGACAGACAAAAAATGCAAATGATGGCTTCTAAGTGTATCGTAGTGCAACCCACAATGTGTGGGAGAAGGAGGAGAGAGAGAGAGGAGAGGAGAGGGAGATAAAGAACCTGCCATTTAGGCGGGATGTGGGGGGGGGGGTGGGGACATTGGTGGTGGGAAATGGGCACTGGTGGAGGCGGGGTTCTGGAACACTGTGTGACCGAAACCCCAAGTGTGAACAACGTTGCAATTGTATATCTCACGGTGGTATAATAAAATGTTAAAAAAAAAAAAAAAAAAAAAAGTAAGGGAGGACAGAATGATTGTGCAACATATAGGAAGCTCCCTGGCAAGTATCTGGCCCTGGTTTGATCCCCAGCACCCCAGTACCCCTTCTGGCCCTCAGATCCTCACCAGGAGGGATCCCTGAATACAGAGCCAAGAGTTGCTCTGAGCACTGCCAGCTGCGTTCCAAATACAAACAAATGGAAGAGGATGTACCCAGATCACAACAGTAGGGGCATGGAGGAAACCACACTGAGACTCATGAGAGACAGGTGATGTCTGGAAAGAACAGAGCCTGTTGGCTCAGCTCCACTCCTCTCCAACTACCATCGTGCTTGGGATAGGCAATGAAACCTCCTGTAGCCAAGGATTACAGCTGGACTGCGGAGTCCTGGCTTCTAATCCTAGACCCCTGCCTAGGGCACAAGAAAACCAGCTCCTTTAGCCTCTCCTTCACCTCTATAACATGAGAGTGTTCGAGTAAGGGAAATGATGCCCCTAATTAAAACCCAATTCCAAGTCGGAGCAGTCCTCGGGTCTAAACAGCATAGCTGTCACAATACAAAACTGTATTGTGAAATTCAATGCTTTACCATTAATGAAAATTAAATTTCTCCCCTTACTTGAAGTTGGTAAAAATGCATTTATGATTATAATCTCTTCTCAGGATGAAGGAGAAAGTAGTTCCTCATAGCTTAAATCAATGGAAGGCAACATAAGGGATGACTTACAACATAAGGCAGCAAAACTGTGCCCAGGAAAGAAGAGGAAAGAAAATCATTTTAAAGTCTGCTAGATATAGAGGCAACCTAGGCAGAAACAGAAATGGAAACTCACAAATGTAGGCTTTAAGGGCACCAATAAATGAACATGTGAAATGTAGGTGCCCTGGTCTTACTGTACTCACGGAACTTTGATGTGTTCACTCATTGTTCTTAACGTCACTGCCAATGTAAATAATAACTCATGAGCTGGGAACCAAGGTGAGGAGGATGATACTGCACTGAGTGAATGGCCAGTCTGTGACTTACAGTTGCCCATGCAACCCTACAGCTTGGACAGTCTGTGTTTGTTTGTCTCATTCTCTGTGACCAATCCCCACTGGATGGTGGTCAGGCGCTATGTGACTGGCTTTGGACAGAGTAAGTCATCCGAGGAACTACTTTCTCCTTCATTCTGAGAAGAGATTATAATCATTAATGCATTTTTACCAACTTCAAGTAAGGTGAGAAATTTAATTTTCATTAATGGTAAAACATTGCATTTCATATGTGCCATTACCATCATCCAAAGCACTTTTAAATACTTGTTTGACCCTGGCCCATGGTCTTACTATACTAAGGATCGAGGGTATTTTGGGAATTTATTTTGAAAGCAAAGATAATAAATAACAGTCACATGTGTGAATTTATGTTATACTGAAATCTGCTTGTGAAAGCTAAAGTATTTCCTTGACTACTCAAGTATTTTTCTCAATGCAGTGCATTCCATATGGGGCTGACACTCACCTTTCTGTGGTAAGCTAAAGACCCATTCTAAATTATAGCTGTCATTCAATGTGGCATTCTACCATACCTGGTTTATTTCTTTGGGGTAAGATTCTATAGCTGGGATTTCTCATCTAAGATGCAAATAGCCCTGGGAGAGCTCACTGCAATAAGCTATAAGCAGAGAAAAAAATTAAGGAAAGGAAGTGGAAGGCGCATATATTTTGATGACCAGGAGAGAAACAAAGCAAACAGGAAATGGATGGATTGCCTGGATTCGTTCTCCACAATAGGAATCTCAGGAAACTAGGGGCCATGACAGCATTTCAAATGCCAGAAAAATAAAAAAACTTGGTAGGAGTATGCAGAAGACAAACTTGGTGTATTTCATTATTTTTCCAAGGCTTAGTCTGGTGCCAGATGTTTATCATCTAGTCAGTAAAATTCGGGGTGATTGAATTCATCATCTTTAATCCTGAAACATTTTAATTGCTTAGATGTGTTCATGGACGTGTCAAGAGTGGTTGAAATTAAATGAGATGTTGCACATGAAATGATTTGTATCAACTCAAAAGTATGAAACAGATGTTGTTGTTTTTATTTGATAGAGGAAAGCAAGGGCCAGGCACTTTGAGGAATAAGGGAAGTAGTTACATAAATATATAGAATAATATCTGGCAGCATAAACCTAATGTAGCTCCAAAGCAATTTGGTTCTCTCTAATCATATCACTGATCCTTCACTCCTAAATGAAAACATAGGCAGGTTTTGTAGAGAAAAGCCTTTCCCTACCTGAGCAGTGAAGGGTAGTTACCCAGCAGAAAAGGCCTCTTCTCAGGAAAGAGCAGGAACAGCTCACTGCAGGCTGTCCACAGACATTATTGGTATTGCACTCAAGAGACACCACACTGCACACACTAGGAAAAAAAGGTGTCGAAGCAAGCTGCAACTATTAGCCAAAATTAATTGGAGATTATAGGGGATACTTATGCTATGAACTGTGAAAGACAGGAATTGCAACTGCACCTTAAATTTCCCCTATATGGAGGATAAACTGCATTATGTTTATCTAGGCACTGTTATCTGTAATAATCAGAGCACAATTCCAAAGTATTGCAATCTCAGAATGACAGCCAAAGCGATTTCAGCAGCTAAGAACCATTTCCCGATTCCCAAATATCTGCAATGATCATATAAATTTCTTGAGACCTTTTGGGCACAGAAAAACAGAAAGGATTTCTGATCGTAAAGAACAAGGAAGCCTAATTGCTAGTGACTATCTCAATCATTTCTTCCACTAGGTTATGATCATTCAAGATTATGTTCATGAAACTTTCCCAGCATGGTTCTAAGCATCAGATTCTATTATTCCAGATTCCTTTTCCACTTTCCAAATTCTTGATTCTATTTGTACTTTCCTTTTGATTTTGCTTTTCATAATGAAGGTAAAGGAAAAGAAACATGGCTCCTGATTTCAGATAGAAAATGACCAGAATGTTTTACTCAAAAGTTCCGTCTGAGCAACAATCTCTACTTCAATCTCCCATTGAGACCAATGTGAAAACACAGGGTACTAAATGTTGCTATTTCTCAGTGATGCAACATTGGACAACTTGTGTATTTTAAGCATAGCTTCAACTTATTAACTGATACTATTGGGAGATGTTAGACTTCTATGGAGTTTTCCTTGAGTTAGTAGAGTTCTGTCCCTTTTATATAAGCAGCAGTGAATATCCACTGAATCCAATGTGAAAACATGCATCACTTGTATAACTTGTCTTCCTGTTCATCATTGATTTGCTCAAGCGGGAACCAGTAATATCTCCATATGCCCTGTCACATCCTGGTAGAGGTAAGGGCATCTTCTTGCTCCACGAACATAAAGAGCCTCAAACCATTCCATCAGGTCATGGGAATGAGGTCTATAATTGTTACTGGTATTTGGCATATCAAATATGACACTGGTAGCTTGCCAGGCTCTGCTGTGTGGGTAGGATACTTTTTAGTCATCTCTGATCTCCAGCAATTATTGATGAACTGCGCAGCCGCAGAGTGGCCCACGCGAGCCGGGCTGTGATTAGCTCTCCTGCTGGATGGAATTCTGATGAGAGGGAAGTCTGGATATGGAAAATGGCGGCCCTCATGGAGTGGGGGTCCTCTGGCTTCTTGCAAGGCTCTGCTGGGATGGCAGGCCAGGGCTAGAACCTACCATCCCTCCTGGGTGCCTCGTGATCAGCTGGGCACAGGGAGGCGGTAGCAGCTCTCCCCATGTATGTGAGTCTCTCACATACATGTGAAAACATGTGAAAACACAGTGAGCTAAATGTTGCTCACTGGTGAAAAATCAGACAACTATGCAACTTCAACATCATTATGGAAAATACCTAAAAGACAGGCTCTACTAGAAGTACCTCGAGAAAGTCACAGAAGACCAGAGACTCACAGAGCTTAGGATCCCTTGCAGAGAAGCCTGAGCTCAAGAATTCAGCCTCTAATGAGCAGCCTAAGTTTCCAGAAGACAGTTGGCCAATCACTGAAGTTTCAATGCTTATGTTACACATAATATATTCCTTACAAAGGATCATAAAAGTGTGGGCAAAGGGGATAGGCTCATGGAAATTAGAATCAGGGAGAGCTGGGTGATCTATAGTCATTCATCTGTCAGAGCTCTTGCTGACCAAGCCAGTAAAAGTGATGACAGAGCACTTTACACCTATTAGATTGGCAAAAAAAAAAAAAGCAGATAGGTGTTAATGCAAACAGGTAAGGAATATACATGGTGAATGGAGAGTCCAAAACACTAATGGAGAAAAAGAGTAATATCTTTTTCTAATGAAAAATATGGAATCACATAATAAGATTGAGCAGAAATATTCCTCATAACCCAGGAGTTTCCATATAGATAACTCAATCCACAGTTTCATACAGATATCCACAAACTCACACAGTTCACATATACAGAACCACAACTATAAACACACAAATCCACATCTATCCCAAGGAAACTTTCATGTGCAGATTCCTAAAAGTACTGATAGGAGGATATTTATCCACATGTAAATTAGGAGGCAGGAAACTGATAAAAATCTGAGTATTCCTCACTGGGAGAGTGGGGGTGGTGTTGGAAAGTATAGTTGATGCACTCACACTGACTTAAGCAACAGTTTAGAAACCCACAGTGGAACAAAAACATATCTTGGACATTTATGTGGTGAAGAGAATAAGAAAAGTAATGAGATAAATAATGTGACATTATTTACAGAACTTAAAAACAGAAGCACCGGAAAGCTCAAGACACCTTTGGGAACAGCTGCAAACAAAAATATTTTCTTTAGGAGAGGCGACTGTAATCCAGCCCCGTTCAATTCCTAGCACCATATATAGTCCCTGAGCACAGCCAGGAGCACTTATGAGAGCAGAGCTAGGAATAAACCCTGAGCTCCCCATGGGTATGGCTCACATTCTACTCTACCGCAACCCAACTTAAATATTCTGAGTGGGGACGGGGAAACAGTTCAAAAGGCTGGCATGCATGCCTGATGTGCACAGGGCCCTGGGCTGTTTCCCTTATACCACATGCCAGCCAAGCACTGGAGAGAAGAGCCCTGTTGGTCCCCAGAGCCAGAGAGAGAAACAAATAAGAGAGAAATATTCTAAAATTTCATTTCTAGGAGAACTGAGGAAAATAGAGAATGAGCATTAAAGAGAAAAGGAATAAAATATGGAAAAAATCCTATAAATGTGATCATATGTGTATATATAGATATATATTATGATATCAATATCCAAGGTCCAGACAAAAAATGGATCAGGAGGTCTTTCCAAAATGTAATCTACCACAATCTCTGGGAGTCAGAGATTGGGTGGGACAGAGAAGGGAACAGTGTGCTAACAATTGTTGTAAGTAATAATACTAGTTCGATGCTAGAAATGAGTATTGAATATAGGCAAAAAGATACATATGATAACCTCCTAAATGTTTGTATTGCAATCCACAGTGTGTAAGAGAAGGAAGAGAGAAAAAGAGAGAGAGAGAAAAGAGATAAAGAACTCTCCATAGAGGGAGGCTAGGGGAGAGGGGAGGGAGTGGGGGACAATGGTGGTGGGAAATGGGCAATGGTGGAGTGATTGGTACTGAAACTATGTATGACCGAAACCCGGACATGAACATCTATGTAATTGTGTATCTCACGGTGGTATAATAAAATATTTTTTTTAAAAAAAAAATGTGATCATGAATCCTATGGCAGTTCTATTTACCTCCATCATGGTTTCTAACTCCTCCAACAATTTCTATGTCAGTGAACAGAAGTTAACTCACTCCAAAGCATTGATGAGCTCACCTTGCTATGGAAAATATTAGCACCTCTGTAACTGAAGGAATAATGGGATGAATTCCATTCTGAACAGTATTCTATGGCTATGATGATCTCTTGGTTCATACTGGAATTTATGAATATTAACTGAACATGTACCACATCGGTGAGTGGATACCATAATAATGAACAAAACCGTCTCTTAGAAGATTCATATTTCAATACAGGTTTCACCTGGAACATAGAAATTAAGTCATGACTCAAGTTAAGAGTTTTCCACTTTATAATTGTTAATCCCTTGATCTAATATTGAATTAACCTTCACTGGAGTCCTGCTATATCGATTTCTCTGCAAGAAATCTGTCCACCATGGCATCATAGCAAACACTTTTAAATATGCTCTAGTCATAACGACATCTTTAATTTCATGCACATCCTACTGGCACACACCGCTACATCTTTCCCATACAATCCAAGAGCCAGAGGATCTGAAGGCCTGTTCCTCGGGTTCTGTCACCTTTCAAGATTCCATGCAAGCATGATACCAACCAGGAAAATCCCCTTATCCTGGTTAAAATCTAAAAAATCATTTGTGAGTCTTCTGTTTCTGTAAGAGTTACTTCTGCACCTCAAAAAGAAACAGTGACCAAGATACAAAGAGAGTCCACAGAATGGGAAAGAATATTCACCCAATACCCATCTGATAAGGGGTTAATATCTAGGATATATCAGGCACTGGTAGAACTTTTACAAGAAGAAAACAAACAACCCCATAAAAATGGGGAGAAGAAATGAACAGAAACTTCAGCAAGGAAGAAGTTCAAATAGCCAAAAGACATATGAAAAAAAATGCTCATCATAATTAATCATCAGAGAGATGCAAATCAAAACAACAATGAGATATCATTTTACACCACAGAGACTGGCACATATCGGAAAGAACAAGAACAAGTGCTGGTATGGATGCGGGGAAAAGGGGACACTCATCCATTGTTGGTGGGAATGTCGACTGGTACAGCCTTTTTGGAAAACAATATAGACATTCCTCCAAAGACTAGAAATTGAGCTCCCATTTGACCCAGCCATACCACTCCTGGGAATATACCCTGGGAAGCCAAAAACAAGCAGCAGAAACACCATCCCTACTTTTATATTCATAGCAGCATTATTCACAATGCCCAGAAACTGGAAACAACCAGAGTGCCTGAAAATTGATGAGTGAATAAAGAAACTTTGGTACATCTACACAATGGAATACTATGTAGCTGTTAGGAAAAATGAAGCTATAAAATTTGTCTATAAATGGATGGACATGAAGGGTGAAATTAACCAGAAGTAGAGAGACAGATATAGAATGACAGCATTTATTTGCATGACATAAATATTTATACATATATACATATTATGATATCAATATCCAAGGTCAGGAGAAATGTGGATCAGGAGGTTTTGCCAAACTATCACAAATGTGTGGGAGCAGAGGTTAGGTAACACACAGAGAAAGGAACAGTGGACCAATAATTGTCAAAAGTCCATTACAATCCACAACATGTAAGAGAGGGAAGAGAGAAAGAGAGAGAGAAAAACAGAAAGAGAGAAAAGAGCTGGAGAACCTGCCATGGAGGCAGGCTAGGAGAGGGGTAGGGTATTGGGGACATTGGTGGTGGGAGGTGGGCACTGGTGGAGGGATAGGTGCTGGAACACTGTATGCCTTGAAACCCAAACATGAACATTTCTGTAATTGTCAATAAATAAATAAATAAATAAATAAATAAATAAATAAATAAATAAATAGATGAAAGAGTTACAAGGGTACAGGAACTGCATCTTTTTCTTTATTCCCCAGAGCATGAGATATAAGAGAGCACAGAGAAGCAAGACTGGGGTTGGGGGGGTGGAGGGGACTAACTTGTCTTTCTATATATTTAACTAAGAGATCACAGTCAGAGGACAGGACAACATTTTATTTTTTTTTATTTTTATTTTTATTTTTTGAATTTTTTATTATACCACCATGAGCCATACAATTACAAAGGTGTTAATAATTGGTTCTTGGTAACACAGTATTCCAGCACCCATACCTCCACCAGTGCCCCATTTCCACCACCAGTGTACCCCCACCCTCTCCCGCCCACCCCAAGCTGCCTCAATAGCAGGTACCCCCGTTTCCTCTCTTTCTCTCTCTGTCTCTCTCTGTCTCTGCATCTCGCTTCCTCTTCTTTTACACATTGTGGCTAGCCCTGCAGATATTTAGAGTTTATCACTTAAGTCTCTTTGTGTATATTCAATGGTGAGTTTTAGTCTGCCATTACCATTTCCCATACTTAGTAAAAACACTGGTGTCTATTTATATCCTAAAAATGAATGCAGTCATTCTATATCTGTCCTTTTCCTTCTGACTAATTTCACTCAGCATGATAATGTCCATCCATTTGCAGGTAAATTTCATAATTTCATCTTTTCTGACAGCTGCAAAGTATTCCATAGTGTAGATGAACCACAGTTTCTTTAGCCAGTTCTCTGTTCTTAGGTTGTTTCCAGATTCTAGCTGTTGTGAATAGCGCAGAGATGAATAAAGAAGTATAGATAGTGTTTCTGCTATGTGATTTTTGGTCTTTCGGGTATATTCCCAGGAGTGCTATTGCTGGATCAAATGGGAGCTCAATATCTAGTTTTTGGAGGAATACTGATATTGTTTTCCAAAAAGGGCTGGACCAGTCGGCACTCCCACCAACAGTGGATGAGAGTCCCTTTTTTCCCCACATCCATGCCAGCACCGGTTGTACTTGCTGTTTTGTATGTGTGGCCAGTCTCTGTGGTGTGAGATGGTAGCTCATTGTTGTTTTGATTTGCATCTCCTTGATGATTAAAGATGAAGAACACTTTTTCTTATGCCTTTTGGCCATTGAATTTCTTCTTTTTGGAAGCTTCTGTTCATTTCTTCTCCCCCATTTTTTGATGGGGTTGGCTGTTTTTTCTTGTGAAGTGCTACCAGTGCCTGATATATCCTGGATATTAACCCCTTGTCAGATGGGTATTGGGTGAATATCCTTTCCCAATCTGTGGATTGTCTTTGTATCTTGGTCACCATTTCTTTTGAGGTACAGAAACTTTTCAATTTTATATAATCCCATTTATCTTTGCTTTCATTTGCTTGGTCAGTGGTGTGTCGTCTTTAAAGATACTTTTAGTTTCAATGTCAGTAGAGCTTTTCTAGTACGTTTTCTTCTATGTACCTTATAGATTCATATCTTATGTTGAGATCAGATTCATTTTGATCTGACTTTTGTGCATGGCGCCACGGAGGTCTAAGTTCATTTTTTACACGTAGCTGCCCAGTTTCCCCAGCACCATTTGTTGAAGAGGCTTTCTTTGCTCCACTTAATATTTTTTGCTCCTTTATCGAAGATTAAGTGGTTGTATATTTGAGAGTGTGTTTCAGGATATCCAGTTCTATTCCATAGGTCTACGGGTCTGTCTCTATATAGGGCAGCATTTTAAATGCAGATATGTTAAGTAGGGTCAAAGAATTGGCTGAAGTTGGAACTAAGCAAGTGAGATCAGTCATTCAGGTAATGAGTTTTGACAACAAAATGGCACACAAGATTTAGGGCACACAATGGACAGTAAAGGGAGAGAATACCAGAAATCTGGAATTTGACAGAATCTGATCTAAGGAGCTCTTTAAACTTTAAGTCGAGTACAGGTGCTGGTCTCAGAAAGGCTGATGCAAATTCTGAGTTCGCAGCACCACAAAATTAGCTACAGTGCCAAAGAAATCAAGGACAATGTGGTTTTGAAATACATGAATGAATGTCTATCAATGTGAATTCATTAAGTCAAGGGTTCATCCTAACATTGGTGTGGGGAAAGAAAAAGTGTACAAGATTGAACTTTGCGGAAACACAATGTAAGAAGAATATATTCTGATAATATCAGCTCTGTGGCAAGGCACATTCTAAGATACAAAAAGCAATGTCATTATTCACAATATCCACACAGAGTAAAGCTCTATTATTTAGAAGTCTTTTATGTATTCTAGATGCTTCTTAGATGATAGCGAATGGGTTTTTACTCTAATGTGAATGTAAATATCTTACTCAAATACAATATAAGTTTGTAATGCATCTTTATTTATGTATCTAATTTTATATTTAAATATGCTCATTTATATAACAAAAACATGGATCAAATGTCTACTGACATCTGAGAATGTTCTCAAGCAGTACATAAAGTTATTCTTTTTGCAAAGTCAACTTCTTCATCTGAGTGTGCTGATAAATCAGCCCTTTCCCCAAAGTCCTATATGAGGAAGTTTCTCCCACTGGCAGCCTTGACACATTTCCAGAATGGCACAGAGTTACATCCTTTCCAGAAAACATTTTAAGAGAAGAAAATAACCTCTATCTCTGTCTTTGATGTGCTAGCAATGAAAGGCAAACGACTTAGCAATAGTCCCAACTGGGCCTTTAAAAGTTTCCAATAGTTATTACCAAACCCCAGTCCCCAATAAAAGAACTAGCAAGTATTATCCTGCACTTTATTTCAAATGGGTCTGACTAGTTTAATGCTCTTTTAGAGAAGTCTACCAAAGAAGCCAGCGAGAACTTTCCTGAAGACAGCAGATTACAAAAGAGAGGTGATTGAAAAAAGAATTAAAAATGTTAGAGCATTTACTGGGTTATTAGAGACAGAGGACATGAGGGAAAGTTCAGGGTAGGAAGGCAGTCATGTGTGAAGTGCCTTCCCTACTCTCACTTACCTGAATGAAATGAAGACAGTCAGGGAAGACTTTAAAATTACCCTACAAAGAGAAGTGGTGCCTCTCCACGCGACCTCTCCCAAGAGTGAGAACAGTCACCTCACTTAGTCTGGAATAACGAATAACGACCAGACGATGTATTTTCATGAAAGGTAGACACCGTAGCTAATCTAAAATGATATTTCAATAGAAATGTTTATTAAATGCAATGTAGCATCCTAGATCAAACTATGCAATAGGACGTAGAGATAGGTGGAAAACTGGAAGATTCTGAATAAATTCTGAATCTTAGCTAAGAGCAATTGTACAAATGGTTTCTTCCATTTTCCACATGAACTAAAGGAATTTAAAATGTTTAGGAAAATGGGTGGGAAGGGTATATGGCAATTCTATTTTATTTGAAACTTTTCTGTAAGCCATAAATTATTCAAACATAAGAGGATTATCTAGGAGTCAGAGAGATAGAACTGCAGGTAAGACACTTGACTTGCACACAGCCAACCCAGGTTTGAACCCTGGCACCATATATTGTCCCATGAGCACTGCCAGAAGTGATCCCTGAGTGCAGAGCCAGGAGTAGGTCCTGAGCACAACAGGGTATGGCCCAAGAACCAACACAATAATGATGATGATAATAAGAGTATTTTAAAATTCTGTAATATCCTTATTTATCACTTGATCACTTGTCTTCCCTTAGATCATCGATTACTCGGCGGGCACCAGTAACATCTCAATATGTCCTGTCACATTCGGAGATAGCCCAAGGGCATCTGCCCACTCCAGGAACATAAAGAGCCTCAAACCATTCCATCAAGTCATGGGAATGAGATCTATCATTGTTACTGGTATTTGGCATGTCAAATATGACACGAGTAGCTTGCCAGGCTTTGCCATGCGGGTGAGATAATCTAGTCACCTCAAGACTCAAGCATTTATTGATGAACAGTGCAGCCCATTCAGGCTGCAATCAGCTCTTCTGCTGGGTGGAGTTCTGACGAGAGGGGAGTCTGGATGTGGAAAATGGCAGCCCTCATGGTGTAAGGGTTCCTCTGACTTCTTGCAAGGCTCTGCTGGGGTGGTGGGCTAGGGCTAGAACCTGCCATCCCTCCCAGACACCTCGTGATGAGCTGGGCACAGGGAGAGCAAGAAGCAGCTCTGCCCCATGTATGTGAGTCTCTCATAATTCCTCATTCCCCATAAACTCTTCAGTTTGATGCAAATAGAATGATCGTTGAAGTGCACAAATGAGAAAGATCCTGAAAGGACCTGGTGCTAAAATATATTGAGTCTAAGATTAAACCACGGTGGCAGAGCTGCCACGCGCCTGCACAGCCCTGGATCTGGAGTCTCTGTCTTGTGGCGGTTACCTGTGGTGGCTGGAGCTCAGGCTCACACCCAATGAGCCTGGAGTCTGGGGACTGGGTGGAAGCCCCCAATCCTTGCTCCAAGTCCAGCAGGTGCGGCCGCCTGCATGACGAGCAGGCCCTAGGAGCTATGTAGCTCTCATCCTTATTTATAAAGATAATATTTATCTTTGCATGAAAAATGAATTTCATTTATATTACCTCTGAGATTCATACAAAATATATAAAATTTTCTAACGGCCAAGCAATTAAGTCTAACTTTGTGTTTAGAGAAGAGATATTATAAAGCCATCTGTAAATTCTGTAATCTCATCATAAATCAATTCATAAGTTAAATAGATAATCAAACCATGATAAAAATGCCAACATAGTGATGAGGCTCTTGGAAGGAAAACCAATTCAATTAACAGAAATAGTGAACTTCACAACTGGGTTAGGAAATAACTTTTACAAAAGCAATTGAAACTCCCTTGCACTATGACAAGTAAAAGGAGCAAGCTATTCACTTATATCACTTGCAAAACATTTCATCAATTGTAATTGATGGCAAAGGAGTCATTGATGATTTGTGGTAGGAATGCTAAGTAAACAAGAAACATAATACTGAACTTCGTTGGTTCACAATTCTCTAAGGGTTTTGCCATCTGATTCCCTATGACTTAAGCCACTGAAAGAGCAATTTTAGTTTTGTTAAAGAACAAAGAACTGTGTTAGTAATATCCTTGTATATATTGGTGGTGAAGGAGTATGGTAATTTTGTATAACAATGCCATAAATTTTAACAGTGACTTCCTAAATGCAATTAAAAAACTTTAAGTGCTGTGTTAAAAATACATTAAAATAGAGTTGGAGGCTAATACAGGAGGTAAGGTGCTTGCCTTGCATCCAACCAATTCCCAGTTAGATCCTCAGCCTCACAAATGGTCCCCCCAAGCACCACCTGAGGTCACTTCTGAGCACAGAGTCAGGAATAGTTCCTGCTGAGTATGGAACCAAAACTCAAAGACAGGAAAAGCAAACAGATAATTAATACAGAAAAGAAAATGAAGTAGACCTGTAGAGGTTCCCTCAATTTTACATTAGCAAATCTCGTTGCTCAGATTTTGTTCTCCTGTGGTTTCCAAATGACTATATTGATCTCACGTCTGAAAATCAGAGAGGACAAGCTCTTCTCTGTGGGGATAGCGTGAATCAATCCATCAGAGACTGATGCGTTCTGCATAAATGAACAAAACAGAGTTTTGGAGCTCTTGTTCCTGGATGGTGAAAAAGCAACTTCCTCAATCTGGCCCAAATATGACTTATTCAAGCACCATGGAAGAGTAATATCAGACCTTTGAAACCTGTGTAGAAACATTTTTCTCTTCCTAACATGACAGTGCTCCCTATCTTTAGATGGGCATCTTTAGAAGACACAGAGAAAATATTTACAATAGAATAGGGTTCAATGCAGCTACCTTTTTTGAGACCTGGATTCAAAATGGGATGGACTATGTTACATTTTCCATGTGATCCTTAAGATCATAAGCTATATTTTAACAACATTCCACAGCAGTATCTCAAAGCAGATAATGTATAAGGAAAATAAAGACTAGTCCCATAAACTACTTTTTCCATATACTGTATGATACACGTGTGAGCTTATTTCAGTTCATTTGAAATATTTTTTCACATTAAGGAAGTTGAGAAATTTACTTAGACACTAAAATTAGCAAATTACCTTGGATTTGCAATTCCATTAATTGTTCTTCCCTTGTATTTCTTGGCAGACTCAGAAGACTTTGCAAAATTTAGTTCTGCCTAAGGTTGACAAAATATTTTAGGCCACTGGAAGTGCCACTAATGTCATTTTCAGGCCAGTTTCAAATTAAAAACATGTTCGTACTTCACGTACAATTCTATCATATCACTACTCAGTGAACCTATAGCGATTCCAATAGCATTTTAAGTAAAATTATTTGTGTATTCAATATGACCATTTTTGACATACCAACAAAAAGTGATTTATTCAACAATTTCCATTTATTTTTCACTAAAAATTTTTAATGTCACATATGACAAAATGTATTTCTTAGTACCAAATTATTCTCATGAATCCCAGATTAGTATTTTTTTATTAAGTTATCGGAAAGTGAGGTAAATATGTAGATAAACATTGTAAAGTACATAGTAAAAACAAAATATAACGTAATCTTGTACTTTGCATCTTAGCTTAGTGTTATACCTAAAAAAATTTTTCCATGAGAACATGCGCTGTTTTTATTGCAGTAAAAGCATAGATGATTCAAGCCATTTATAGCTTGAACCACTGTAAGAGTAAACTTGGTAAGTCCTGAGTATTTCAGTGGCAGTGGAGTGCAGTGACTTTGTATATCTGCATACCACAAATGTTACCACTACTGTAACCCTATTTATCACCTAACTATAATAAGTTTTATTCATAATAATAATAAAGAAAATAAGGTTTTTAAATTAACTTACCTTTATTACCTGTCTGTCACTGTCACTGTCTTCCCGTTCATCATCGATTTGCTTGAGCGGGCCCCAGTAACATCTCCATATGTCCTGTCTCATGCTAGTAGCGCCCAAGGGCATCTGCTTGCTCCAGGAACATAAAGAGCCTCAATCCATTCCGGAATGAGGACTATAATCGTTACTTGTATTTGGCACATATATGAAATACAACACGGGTAGCTTGCCAGGCTCTGCCGTGCAGGTAGCATACTCTTGTAGGCATCTCTAAGTCCAGCATTTATTGATGAACCGCGCGGCCGCTGATAGGCTGGTCTGCTGGGTGGAGGTCTGACGAGAGAGAAGTCGGATGTGGAAAATGGAGGCCCTCATGGAGTGGGGGGGTCGTCTGGCTTGTTGCGAGGCTCTGCTGGGATGGTGGGCCAGGGCTAGAACCCACCATTCCTCCCAGGTGCCTCGTGAGCGGCTGGTCACAGGGAGAGCCAGTAGCAGCTCTGCCCCATGTCTGAGAGTCTTTTATTACCTTTACCAAAATAAATTCCCTTTTTTGTAAAAAGAAAATAAAAGTGTATTAAGATCTAACAGAGATGTATGACAGAGTGCCAACAGGCAGTGCAGGAGCGTGCATTGGGGAATTCTTCACTTCTTGGCCTGGGACGAGTATGTATTGGGGAATTCTTCACTTCTTGGCCCAAGTGTTTATGTAAATGTCAGTTTTAACTCCTAGTATGAATAACAGCTTCTTTCAGTTATTCCTTAATTTTATGTCTACTTTGGGGAATGTAGTTCGGGGCTCCAGAGTTCCAACCTCCATTGACAATCAAGAATCAGGGACATTGTCTCATTTGCCAAGATGATGAAATTCAGATGGGCCAGACACATAATGTGATTTAGGGACGACCACTAACCAGAGCTGTTACCGACTGGATTTCATGGGACTTCAAAAAGAATGGATGGCTGCCCACCTATAAGATGGTCAGACTTCTTCATCAAAACCTGAATGAACAGATTGAGGCTCTTCATGTTCCTAGAGCGAGCAGATGTCATTGGGCTAAACTTGCATGTGACAGGGATGAATGGAGACGCATTCTGGTGCCTGCTCGAGCAAATCGATGTACAATAGGAAGATAAGTGAAAAGTGATACATGGGGAATGTATAAGACTTTTTTTTATTATTGTCACATGTGTTCAGTTACCTTGGGTGACAGGCAGGATGGACCAGGCTGAATGGGTGTAGGACCTAGAGCTGAGTGAAGGGAGCAGGAGGTCAGGTCCTTTCAGATAAAGAGCAGAGATAGCCCTATGACTAAACAGTGACAATAAGGTGGATAGTGCCCAGGACAACAAGGTGTGATACAGGCAGGCAAGAAAGTGGTCAACACTAGGGAAGATGTGGATGGGGGTCAGCCAAATATCCTTAGGAAAAAGGATAAACCATGAATGTCTGGGTAATGTTGACCTCAATGGAGATTCATTTCAGTGGAGATGGGAGTCCCTGGGATGATCACCAAGAACAGAGCTGGGTCTGGGCCTGAGATGTCCAGAGAGAGTTATCTGAGAAGGTCATCTTAGCAGAATGTCCAGAGAAGGTTATCCGAGAAGGTTATCATAGCAGGAAGTCAATGTGAAAGGGTCTGTCTTATACCCCGTCTCTCCCTCTCCTTCCACTCTGCTATCAGTGTGGTGGTGCCCAGAGCTCACACCTGTATGGTACTCAGTGCGCTGACACAAGGTTGTACTGCACAGAACATCCTATGTGTGTGCCTGATTTCACACCAGCAGTATTATTGAGGTTTCACTCAGAAATACAGGATCATACTAATGTGAAATGAAACCTCGGTCCTCGAGGCAAGAGTTTTACCATTAAATCACCTGCCCGCGCCCTATAACCACGCTTTGATTTCTAGATACCTCAACAGCTGGTGAACCAGGTGAATCCATAAAACTTAGAGATCCACAGTTCCAAAGGCCTCAAGTTTCTCCAACTGTGGGTCAATTTAGCTTCTCACCTTCCATAACACCAGCCAAGAGCAAGCACGGTGCCTCTGTCCTGGAGAGCTGTCACGGTAACCTGGGCCTCTGTCCTGCAGTGTCCATGGTAACCCGGGCCTCCAAACCATCCTTTTCTGCTGGTCTCCAAAGCTATTCTGAGAACAGCCAGAGTCCTATTTTGAAACCATTAATAATGTTATTTCCCTTTTCCTTAAAAGCTGGGAATGGCTTTTAAGTACATCAAGAATCAAATCAAGGAGCTGGAGAAAAAGTGCTTTAAATGACATATTCTTAAATTACACTACAATTTTAGATATGTACAGCAGATAAGATTCTTGCCTTGTATGTGAGCAACCCATATGGAACATGCGTTCCCTGTACACCATATCATTCTTCAAGCCCAGCAAAAGCGATCTCTGATTTCAGAGCCAGAAGTAAGCCCTGACCATTATAAGTATGGCACAAACAAACCAAACAAAGAGCATTTATTTTGTGCCACAGCTGTTCTAGGCTCCTGAGGAAAAACCTCACTGAACAGTGCAAAGTTCCCTGCCATAATGGGACTTAGCACTTTAGTAGAACTACTACAAAAGTAAAGCATTTTAAAGAAGTGAATAGTTGCTGGAGCAATAGTCCAGTGCGTAAGGCATTTGCTTTGCATACATGCAACCCAGGTTGATCTCCAGCATCCCATATGGTCCCCAAGCACCACTAGGAGTAATTCCTGAGTGGAGAGCCAGGAATAACCCCTGAGCATCACCATTTGTTACCCATAAAGGAAAAAAAATTAAAAACAAATACAAAATAAATAATGTCTAATATAACATATAAAAGGTTGATTAAAAAGGTTGGATGGCATGGAGGAGCCTGAGGGGCTTCATGTCTTGGGGAACACTGAGGAGGAAAGCCAGGAGAATGTGGAGGTTCTCCCCATGGGTGATCACCCACAGGCTCACCAGAAGCAACCTACCAGATCCTGCACCACCAAGTATGAGTATGCCCGCTTGCTGGGCACCGGCACCCTGAAGATGGCAATGCGCCTGCCCCCCGATGGTGGGGCTGGAGGGCAAGTCTAACCTGTGCTTACCGCCATGTAGGAGCTCAAGGCTGCAGAATTCCCATCACCGTCCACTGCCACCTACCGGGCGGTAGAGCTGTGAGGACGGGGCGTGGACATGTTTGTCATCACCGACTGACCCTCTACCGACAGGTTCATCATCATGCAGTGTGGTCGCTGCAAGGATCATTGGGAAGATTGTAGGTGAGCAAGCATTCGGGTAGAGAAGCAGCACAAAACAAGAGGAAGAGCATCAGGCTTAAGCTAGCCACAAGCAAAAGCCCTTTGCAGGGAGTCGTCTGGAGGTTTTAGGACACCAAGCTGGCCAGGGGTACCTACAACAAAGGGAGTGAGGCCAGATGAGTAGGACAAGGAGATGTGGGGCAGGAACATTATGGAATTAAAAAACCATTTAAGTTCCTATAAGTCATTATAAAACTGTGGCTTTGGCCTTGCGTCAAATAGTCATTAGGAAACTTGGATCTAAATAATATCATAGTCAAATATATCCTTCAAAATAGAGCCTGACATCTAATTTACAGCTACACTGAGTAGGTGGAGAAGGAAGCCCTGAGGGAGGCCTCACCTCAGTCTACGTCACGGACCACGTCACCTGAATTATCAGCGGGATATAAGACATCTGCAGGAAGAGTCAATAGTAATTCCAAGCCAGAAGACAGGTCCGAGTAGTCAGAGGTTCAGGGGTTGTATCTGGAAGATGGAAGATTTGGGGCTCCCCAGTAGACTAAATTGAGGTGTGAAAGAAAGACAGACATCAAGAACAGCTGCAAATTTTATACTTGTGCTACTGAAAGCATCACTTGGACCTTAAATTCTGGAGAGATGGGAGTACCCAAGAGAATATGTAATTAAAGAGAAATATCCAAGTCTGGCTCTGCTATTCCAACATCAAAAAGGTTGGGGAAAGGGGAAGAAACGTCAAGAGACATCATGAAAGTGTTACTGAAAAAAACAAACACGTCTTCTAAGCAAAGCCTTGAAAGTTCTCAGTGGATGGGATGACCTGCTGTGTGAAAGACTGTTGAACAGGAGTCAGGACTGAGAACTACCAGCAAGTCTTACTCTTCTCTCATGGTGCACTGAGAAACAGTCATAGCTCTGTTTGTTGTGTGCATCACAGACCATCTATTCACCTGTATTATCAGAAAAAATTCTGGAGAGGAGCAGAGGTGAGAAGCGAAAGGAGATGATACAGAGAGGAAGATTGTTAGCACTCAGGGTTCTGCCATCAAACAACTTTCACCCTTAAACATACACACACATCATGAAGATGTATGTAAAGTCAACTTCTTCATGTTCTTTACTTTTGTTTGTTTGTTTCGGGGCCACACCCAGTGATGCTCATGGCTTACTCCTGGCTCTCACAGAGGGATTATTCCTAGCAAGTCTCGACGGACCAGAGGTAGTGCTGGGAGATCAAACCCAGGCGGAGCAGTGTACAAGGCAAATGGCCCGCCCACTGTACTACCACGCTGGTCCCGTTCTTTACTTTTATATTAGCTAAAAAAGCTTTTCTCAACATCTCTCACATTGCTTTTATAGGCGCTCTCATAAATCTTCATATATATCATTTGTTTGGCCTTGCTACTTTTCAGATACTAAAAAAGAAAACAAATGGGCTTATTCTTGAAGAACATGATAAACGCCTTGACAAAGGAGATGAATGAGTAAAAGTCAGAAGCTACAAAACTTACAAGACAACAAACACTTGGTTAGGGGGAAAAAGAGGCTCAGGAGATAACGGACTCAGTAAGGCTTGCTGGGTACCTGCTTGGTCCCAGGTATCCAAAGTTCACAATTCTGCCAATGATACAAGAAGCCACCCTGTATGTCTGACCACCTGTATTCTAACCCTGGCTGCTGTTGCCACTGCCAGTGTGTTTGGGTCTTGCTGACATTAAGCAGACCGTGAACACAGCCAGCACATGGTTGCTGGCCTAGCAGTCACTATCCTCATAAGTAGCCGCTACTGATGCTCTACTGAATTATGGAAGTCAGGCCTGGCACTGAGCTAGACCTGAAGGGAAGTGACATAACTGTGGCCACATACCCTACACTGTCATACACCGAGTTTTGTTAGAATAACAGAGACACTGCCTTATAAAATGCTCAAAGGAAAGATTTCTAAACTGATTTGGTTAAGAAACAGTCACAGATATTGAGATAGCAAGTGGTGGAAAAATCATCAACATCTTGAAGTGAACAGGACAGTAAAAGCCCAGGGAGCTCAGTCCTCTTTTACGCAGTATGGGGGAGCACCAGAAGCAGGATTAAACCCAGACAGATCCCCATCTGTGTGGAGCAACGGAAGCAGGAGTAATCCCAGACAGATCCATCTGTGTGGAGCACGGAAGCAGGAGTAAACCCAGACAGATCCATCTGTGTGGAGCACCAAAAAGCAGGAATAATCCCAGACAGATCCATCTGTGTGGAACACTGGAAGCAGGAGTAAACCCAGACAGATCCATCTGTGTGGAGCACCGGAAGCAGGAGTAATCCCAGACAGATCCATCTGTGTGGAGCACTGGAAGCAGGAGTAATCCCAGACAGATCCATCTGTGTGGAGCACCGGAAGTAGGAGTAAACCCAGACAGATCCATCTGTGAGCGGCTTCAGCTCTGGCGGTGCCACAAGAGAGTGACCACAGCAGAGAGAAAAGTGGAGCTCTAGGGAAGGCAAAAGGATAAAACACTGCTTTCCTTTTCATTATTTTCCCCCTTTCCCTTCCATCTGCTGTTGCTGCAGAGACCAGGGGTTGTCTCCATTTGTTTCCGAGCCAGAGATTGTTATAACTCCGTGTGACGCTGCAGGTCACAGGCGGTAGGGATACTTAGACACTTGTGGTGTGGATGATGCTGGGATCGCAGGCTCACACCAGCCAGGCACTCTAGACTGAGTCACACCTCCGGGGGCCCAACACCCTTTAAATAGAATCAATGAAATTAGGTTTTGGAAGTTTTTTTACAAGTAAACCCTATGGCAACAGTTCTAGGAATAATTATCTAGAGATGCCAGCACTGGGTGAGGAGGGGCTGAAACAGGGTCACCAAGAAGGAATAAAAAGTGACACAGATATAAGGGGGTGGGGGGGGGAAGCATGGGGTCAGGGGGAAATTGCCTCATGGTCTGAATTTAAAAGTGCCCTTTAAATTCAATATTTGTTTCAGGGGCCAGAACTACAGCACAGTGGTGAGGACGTTTGCCTTGCACGCAGCCCACTTGGGTTAGATCTCTGGCTTCCCATAGGGTCCCCCTGAGCCCCGTCAGGAGTTATTTCTGAGTGAAGAGCCAGGAGTAACCTCTGAGTATTGCTAGATGTGACCCCAAAAACCCAAAAAGGCATCAGATTGCATCTGAACAATGAGACAACATATGTCTTTATGCAAATGACAGGATGTGGGGAACCCATCGGACTGGGTATGGAAATAAGGGTTTATAAGAGGACCAATCAGAGGGCCGGAGTGATTGCACAGAAGGAAGGGCATTTTCCTTGCAGGTGGCCAACCGGGTGTGTTGGAGGACAGGTTTAGCTATTCTGGGAGTTTTGTTGTTTTGCCCACTCCCAGCTTAATCTACTCTAAGTCAAGGTTCATTCTAATGAGACCTCTCTTCTATGTAAACACTGCTAGAGGGTGTGGCAGTTACAGAAGTCACCTTGATTGAATAACTTCTGACTTATACATCTACTAAGACTTCTATGTTTTCTAAATTGAGCACAGCTCCTCTTTATACCCACTGCACCCAGAGTGGGACAGTTAGAATTTACCAGGAGACTACCACCCTGGCTACGCTGAGACTATAGGAAGACTATAGGAAGGATCATACTAGTTTGCTCTAAGCAGGCGAGTGTGACCCTTTCAGTACACGAGAACAAGATACTCAGAATCACCCTGGTTCAGATAATAATAAGAAGGACCTTGTGGGTACCATCTAGATTACATGAAGCTCATGAAGTTAAGATGTATTACTTTATATCAGCCCTCTCTCTCTCTCTCTCTCCAGTGTTTTACATAAGAGATAATCTTGGTAGAAAGGATTAGACCTTGGCATAACCTTTGTTTATACCTGCAATAGGGTGTGGCACTACACTTTGTTTAGAGTTTTTTGTTGACATGCCCCCTCCGGTTGGATTACTTTGGTGTATATAAGGGGCTGGCTTGAGGGCGCTTCAACTTTTTACCTTTTGGGCCTTTTGCTTTAGCTTTCGGCTTTTTGCTCTTTGGCCTTTTGCTCCTTCTGGGTAGGACTCATCTTGGGTGAGATCCTCTCTCTTTGGTGGGAGATTTAAGCTCTTTTGTATGGTCTAAGTTCGGACCAGAGCTAAAGTTTGTTCATTATATTGTAATGCTGTGGAAGAGCTTTGTACTATTAAAAGCCATATTTGGAACTGCACTGGACTCGTGAGTTTTCATCTGTTCTCCCGGCGTCCTCAGAGGTAGAAGAGAACCTCTGTCCCGACACTGTCGGGGACCCAGGCGGCGGTTCCCCGATACGGGTGCACTGGTGGGTGGGTGCTTCAGCATCCCATATGGTCGCCCAAGCACCACCAGGAGTAATTCCTAAGTGCAGAGCCAGGAGTGACCCCTAAGGAGCAGTGTCCAGTGCTTCTTAGTGCCAAACAAAAAAGTTCAATATCAAGCAGATGCCCTTGGAGCAAGCAGATGTCCTGTCATAAGTAAGTGCCCTTACACTTGCTTATGACAGGACGTATGGAGATGTTACTGGTGCCCACTCGAGCAATTCGATTAACAACGGGAAGACAGTGATACAGTGATTTGTTTTTCAGAACAAGGAATTATTACAGGGTTTACACTCCTCGCTCTGTGCTCAGGAATCACTCCTGCTGGAACCAGAAGGACTGTATGTAGAGTCTGGGATTGAACACCTGTCAGCCATATGCTAAGTAAGCACCCTAATACTGTCCAATCACTCTAGCCCCTAAAAAATAAGCACCTTACAGCCAAAGTCCCAATACCACCAAAGCTATCAAGAAAAGCCGTCTGGCTCCAGCAATATGGCAGATTAATGTGAAATATTGCCCATTAACATAATGTGTAAATACTCATTACATTGGCCTAATGTGAAAAATGACACATTCATGTAATGTGTAAATACTCGACATGTTAATGTAATGAGAAACATTTACACATTAATATAATGTGTAAAACCTCATACATTAAAGCCTATTTCATCACGCTCACATATATTTGAGATCCCCAAGCAAGAGGACATCTCAAGCTGCTTGAATCAAAAAGGGACGGAGGGAAGAAGAGAGCCACTGGGCTGGCTGTGGCGCCTGAAGAGGCAGACTAAGAGGTGAGAGAAAGCAGGCGTAGAGAAGGCAAGACTCAGTTTCTCAGCACCATGTGAAGGAAGTGAGAATTAGAGTCTCTAAGTAAAATGAGAATCCTCCTAGATTTGGACTACATATAAAAAAAAAGAGAGAGAAGAAAACAGTTTGTACCAGAAATGCAAGGACACTGGTCTCTGCATGAACTTGGAGGAAGGAGGGTCTCCTTAGAAATTATCATAAAAATCTCTCTACAATGCCATCTTGCACATCATGTGATTCAGAAATCCAAATTTCTACCTCCTACACAGTCTTAGAGCCCCACTGTTGAAAATTACTGGTAACAAAAGTATCTCTGGCTTGCCAAGATCCATGGGGAAGCAAAGCAAATAAGTTTCTTCTGGAAAGAGAGGCCCTCATGCAACTCCTGGGGAAAAAAGGGAATTTTCAAGATTAGAATTTTTAAATTTTATAACCTAGAATTTTAAAAAATTAAGTCTAAGATTTACCACCATTCCAATCAAATCAAGTGAAGTTTAAAACTCAGAATTCAAAAATTTTAAAAACTAGAATCTTGAACATCAAGTCTAAAATTTACCACGATTCCAGTAAAATGAAATGAGATAATGAAATGAGGAAACAACTCACCATGATTAACAGTGATCGTAAATAACAAGTATAGAGTCTCTAAAAGGCAGATGAAGAAGACGGACTTGTGTATGGGCTTCCATAGCGAAGAGCGAAGAGCTAAACAACAGAATTGTATTTGCCCATAGTTCGAAAGCAGAAGTTCCAGATAAAATGTGAGCAATCTTAGTTTTCTCTAAGGCCTTTCTCCTGACTAGAAGGCGACCATGCTCTCCTTGAATCTCCTCAGGGACCTTATGCACGTCTGTGTCCTAATCTCAGCTTCCAACCTCCATTAAGGACACAAGTCATATTGGATTACATATACCCTAATAACCTCATGTTACCCTAATTACCATTGAACTGTGCAAGGCCAAAATTCAATCCCCTGACCCTGAATGGCCCCTGGAGCACTTCAGGGTGTAGCTCTGGTGATCCCAGGACCCCCAGCGCTCAGCAGCATCACATTGTCAGCCCTAACTTTGTATGATCCAACCAGACTGGCCAGGTATTGCTGGGAATGGTCTTTAAATTCCCTGAACATCATCTGAGAAAATTTCCCCAAAACATAATCCCTGTTAACCTTTATTATGATTGTAGCATCACTATTTCTAACTTTCATTGACAATTTCATTTATTGATATTCTCTCTTTTCTTTAAAAATCAATCTAAAATTCTAGTATCTTCTATTTTGTTTACCTTTTTAAAAAACTAGAATCCCAAGTTTTGCCATTTGAGCCTCCATTTATTTCTATATTTTTCACTGTATCTTTGGAATTCTTTCATTCTTCCACTTGCATCTTCTAATTATTTGATTCCTTGGGCTAATTGCATGAAAATTTTTACTTTTTCCCTAGTTCTGCAAGAAATAAACATAGGCTGCTTAGCTGACATTTTTCTTCTCTTTCAATGTAGGTATTTACAACTACAAACGTAACTCTTTTTTATTTAAATTTTTTATTATACCACCGTGAAATATACAATTATAAAGATGTTCATGTTTGGGTTTCAGTCATACAGTGTTCTAGCATCCATCCCTCCACCAGTGCCAATTTCAGTACTACCAATGTCCCCTGATTCCCTCCCCCGCTCCCCCGGCCTGCCTCTATAGCAGGCACTTTTGCCCCTCTTCTCTCTCTCTCTCTCTCTCTCTCTCTCTCTCTCCCTCTCTCTCTCTCTCTCCCTCTCTCTCTCTCTCTCTCTCTCTCTCTCTCTCCCCTCTCTCTCTGCTTTCCTTCTCTTACACATTGTGGCTTGTGGTTATCATGTATATCCCTTTGCCTACATTCAATGCTCAGTTCTAGGTTGGTATTATAATTTCCAATAATTGTTAGCACATCAGTCCCTTCTCTTACCTAACCTTAGACTTCCACACACTTGTGGTAGATTCCACCCACTAAGTAACTCTTACTTTACGGTATCCCATCATTTAGGTATGTTCTGTTTTCATTTGTTGCATCTTTGCCTTCCTTCATTTCCAGTTTTCCTATTGACTCTTCTTTGACCCATGTTTACTCAAGTGTATGTTGTTCACTAAATTTCCCTGTATATTTTTATATATCTTTCCATTTTTCTTTTGTTATTAATTTCCAGATTTTGTTGTTCCCTCTCCATCCCAAATCCCAGTTTCAGTCCACTGTGGTCAAAAAAAGTTTCAAGGCAGTCAATTTCCTTAACTCCATTTTCTACCCTGGACAATATGACTACATATTCCTTATAAGGAACAAGTATCCATCACCTGTTGGGTGGAATGTTACAAAAAATCCTCTTAGATCCAGATGATTCAAGTCTTATTTAAGTCTACAATTTCCCTATTGATTTTCTGCCTGGATAATTTACCTAGTACTGAAAATGGGGTTCTGAAATGGAACACTCTATCTGTAGTCAGGCTTTCCTCTCGAGATACAGCAATGTTTGATTGATACATTTAGATGTTCTATCCAATGGTTTCATCTTCCTTGAATTTACCCTATTGTTATTATTATGTAATGGACTTCTTTGCATCTGATGACAATTTCTTACTCAGAGACCATTCGGTCTGATATATAGTTCTGCTTTCTTTGGTTACCATTTTAACAGCTTCTCTGTCCATCCCAACCCATCCCTTCCAGCCTATTTATAAAGTCTCCTGTAGACTGCATATATTGTTTATTGCCCATTCAACAACTTCTAGCATTTGTTCAGTGAATTTAATCCATTTATAGTAAAAGCAATTATTGATACATAAGAACTTACTATTGCCATTTTGTTCACAGTTTCCTATTTTTTTTTCTTACTGTGGGAAAACTCTGGGGCACCTCGCACAAAATCCGAGAGCAGGGTCAGGGATTCCCTTCTGTCCCAGGGAGAAAGACACAAGAATCCGGCAAAGTTCCAAAATGCTTTACTTAACACATGTTCTGGGATACAAATCAGCAATGGGAAAACCCCAAACTTAGGGTTCCGGCTGGGCCCGCCACATGTAGGCCATGATGGCTGCCACCACGTGTTAAGGCCTGGCAGAGAGGAGACAGCAAAGATGAACGCCAGCAGAATAGGGGAAAAGGCAAAGAGAGAGGAAGCAGGCTAGCTTTTTATATCCCTGCAACCTAGACCTCCCATTTCTATGGAAAGCCATCAGGGTCAAATCCTCTCAGGTAATTTCTCCCAGGACCTCACCAAGGCCCTTTGAGATGCTTATGTTGCCAAGCCAAGATCTGCCTTGCAAGTGACCCTACAGGGTAGAGTGGAGGATGGCATCTGAGATGAACTGTATCTCAGAATACAAAGGCATGCATCTGTACCAAAGAATATTATATAACTAGTTAAATATTTTTCCAAGCCTTCACAAGAGTCTCGTCTTTACTTCATGGTTGTTCTGTATATTATCTGCCTTTTGAGTTATCAGAGAGCCATGCTTGCTTGCTTGGAGGCAAATGGCATTTCTCTCTGTTCTAATTACTTAGAGTTCCAACATGGCCAGGCAAATATACCAATAAGATCTAGTTAGTCCCACAATGATTGTGGCAGCATGAGAGAATATTTATATCAGCCAGTATAGAATACATGGTCAGATAAACTGCCACATTCAAACTGTCCTCCTCCTGTCTACAAAGTGACCTGCAGGAGGCAACTCCAGGACAGATGCAGAGGCTCTGGGCAGCAGAGTACTGCAATAGTTACTCTCCCTTACGTTCTTTTGTTATTTATTTTGTGCAGGTGTGCTTTCTTTTCTCTTTTGGTTTAACTTCTGCAGACCTTTTTTAATTGTTGGGACTATGATGCCTACATAGGCGATCTTAGCTATAAAATTTATTTTAGGTTGATAATAACTTAACCGAATTAAAGAACTCTACACTTACTCTGCCAACCCCCATACTTTCTGTTACTGGTGTCAGAAATTCTTTTACATTGTGCATGAAATTACTGAGATAATAATTATTCTTAATACTTTTGCCTTTTGGCCTTATGCTATGGTTAAAAGTGATTTATATACCATAATATAAGTACTACATAATTCTATAATGGCCTATAGAGTTTCCTTCATATTTGAAATTTATACTTCCATATTCTTTTGGTTACTCGTAGGGATTTTAAACTTGAAATGCTCATTTTAGCACTTCTTGTAGGCAGGTCTTTTGGTGGTAAATTTCTTCAGTTTTTGTTTCCCTAAAAAGTCTTTTGCTTATTGTATTTATATATAATTGTCTTATGAAAGTGTTAGTTTCAGTTATAAATATAATGATTTAGTAATTTTATATATTTAAATGATCACTAGTTAAATGTCCTTAATTTGTAAAGGATGATTTTGTTTGGCAGTGTTTTTATTCTTTGTTCTTTTCTTCCACCACTTTAAATATATAATTCCATTCCTCTGTTCTCTGCCAGATTTCTAGTGAGAAATAGCCAGGGGATTCCCTTGAAAGTAATATATCTCTTTCTTTAACAGTTCTCAAATTCTCCCTATAACTCTTCCTTTAGACAATTTTGCTATAATATGTCTTGGTACATATCTTTTACCTCCATCTACTTGAGAGTTTTGGGCTTCTGGAGTTTAATTGCCAATTTTATGCCACAGAGTTGGGATCTTTTCATCCCAAATCATTTAATTAATCACTGTATCACTGTAGCACTGTCTTCCCGTTCATCATCGATTTGCTCGAGCGGGCACCAGTAACATCTCCATATATCCTGTCTCATGCAAGTAAAGCCCAAGGGCACCTGCTTGCTCCAGGAACATAAAGAGCCTCAAACTATTCCATCAGGTCATGGGAATGAGGTCTATAATTGTTACTGGTATTTGGCATATCAAATACGACACGGGTAGCTTGCCAGGCTCTGCCGTGCGTAGTCATCTCTAAATCCAGAATTTATTGATGAACTGCGGGCCGCTTGTGGCGCGCGAGCCGGGTTGTGATAGGCTGGTCTGCTGGGTGGAGTTCTGACAAGGGGGAAGTCGGATGTGAAAAATGGAGGCCCTCATGGAGTGGGGGTCATCTGGTTTGTTGCAAGGCTCTGCTGGGGTGGCGGGCCAGGGCTAGAACCTCGCCATCCCTCCCAGGTGCCTTGTGAGCAACAGGGCGCAGGGAGAGCCAGTAGCAGCTCTTCCCCATGTCTGTGAGTCTCTCATAGTTAATTAATGATAATTAATTATTATTTAATCAATAATAAATTTAATTAATTACATTTTAATAGATACATTTTCTGCCTATTTTCTTCACTATTAATTTTGCAATCAGGAATTATTCATTTTTTTTAAAATTTAAATATTTAATAGTGATTGAAAAATTAAAATTTTAATTGTTGTAACTTAATAAATACATTTATTATTCCTATTTTCTTCACATTAAATTTTCTTCCTTCTTCTGAACTCTATCTAATAAATTGATGATGTCCCATTTGCTTTTTTATTCTTATTTTTTTCTCCAGGTATATTTCAAATGACATATTTATGACTGTACTAGTTCTTTCTTCTGTCTGATCAACTCTGCATTTGAAACTCTCCACTAATTATTTCAGTTCAATTACTGTCTTCATTAGCTATAGAACTTCTGTTTTGTTGTTTTCTCTATTTTATTTTTGAACTTCTCAATCTGTGCTGTTTTGAAGACTTCGTCTAGTTGGCTATCTGTTCTCTTATGGTCGACTGACCTTTCACATGATTATTTTTAATTTCTTGCTGGCCAGGTAACATAGATCGCCTTTCCTCTGCAGTCAGGTTGATTGCTGAAGCTTTATTTCACATTTTGATGTTGTCATCACCCCCCTCAATGCTTGTGATCTTACTTCCTGTATTGTTTCTGCACATTTGAAACAGGAACATAGTCATCTTTATACACTGATTTTGTCAGACAAAATCACCATTAGGTTAAACCGACAATCCCAGGGGAGGCAGCTAGTAAAGATGGTGACCAAACCCGCTGGAGATACCCAGGGAACAGCAAAGAGGTTGGATACCAGGAGTCTTACACTGGCTGGTACTGGGTACCCAGAATGGGCAGAGGTCTGCGGGCTAGGTTTGCTCTTTCTTTTGCCCACTGAGAGAGTCAAGGGCTACCAGAGACCTTTTCTCAGAACTGCACTGGTCTGGATTGGGGTGAGACTGAAAGAGGTGAAGTTAAACTTTCATCCTTTCCATTTTTAGCTTTCAAGGCATCTTTTCTCATTCCTGAGCTCCACTGGCCTGCCATAACTTTACGCCCTCTATTCCGCAGCTCTCATACAGATATTTTCAGTCAGGAATGGTTGGACATTCTGTGAAGTGATAAGAGCTGAGACTTTCTATTCTGCCATCTACATCATTTCTATGATTTTTAAAATATTTTATTATACCACTGTTAGATATACAATTACAAGATGTTCATGTTTGAATTTTGGTTCTACAGTGTTCCAACACCCATCCCTCCACCCCTGCCCATCTCCCATCACCAATGTCCCCACCTCCCTCTCTCTTCCCCCCAGCCTTATCTCCTTTCTCTCTCTCTCCTTCTCTTCCCTTTCTTACACATTGTAGATTGTATATTTTTTACCATATTGTAGTTTTCTATCATCCTCAACACATACCATGTATGTGGCAGACAAATATAGTTGTTCCAGTTCTCATTCCCAAGACTTATAGGAAAACAATAGTCTGTCATCCCAACATGCAGGAGTCTCCGTGCTGACCGAGAGGCCAGCCTTGGCAGCCCATCTCACCCTTTGCATTGCACACCTTAGTGGAGGAAGGAAATGACCCCCCAGACAGAGGGCAAGCGCATTGAGCTGCGTGAAAAAAATGTGCACTAAAAAGGGAGTCTATGCAAAGCGGACCCACTGCACTGCAAGCAGGGTTAGGTTTATATGCCTTAAGAAGCAGGGGACAAAGATTTTGGGGATTCCAGCACACCCTTGCCCAAAGTCTAAGCAGGGTGTTTTGGATCCACATTCTTCTCAGCTGAAGCCCTGATCACTCAACTCTCCCTGGTGCCACTGAGGTAACTGGTTGCTTGTCAGATGGGAGGGGGAAATGGGGGAAAAGAGCTGACTAGATCACTGTCTTTCAGTTGGCACAGACAGAGACAAAAGTGAAAGAGATAGGAGAAGTTTTTTGAGGTGCACTCTTGGAGAACCCTACAGTCTCTGGTGAGCCTGGGGTAGAGCCATGCCCTGGGAGAGACTGAGCCGGATTCTTAAACTGTCTTGGGTGGAAAAGGGAACCAAGACTCCTGCAACCTGTGTGCTTGGTCCTGCTCCTGTTGTCTGTAAGGGATCAATGTGAGGAAACACAGAATGTGGCCTGTGACTTCCTTGTGCCAGGTGGGCCATGAGTCCTTTCTTTCGTGCTGGGGGCAAGGTGATGTCTGATTCGGGAATGTTGCTGTCTCGGCAGCCGATTGCTATTTGGTCCAGTCGCCATTTTGTCAGAGCAAACCTCACAAGGGCTACTGTGGGAAGGCAAAGAGGGAAGCTTTGGAGAAGGGCCGCCCACTGCTCGTCCTATTCAGACCAAATCTGGGGAGCACATCCTCAACCCTGATGCCCCAACTGTGCCTTGCAGGTGCATCCCACGCGAGTTCATACTCCAAAGCAATGATGTATCACACTCTACTATCACTCATAACCCACTGGTCAGACTTTAGGATCTGGATACTTAGCACAAGGAATAAAATTAGGAAGTCATTTTCAATGAACCATAATGTCATAGTGAATCTTCTTTTTCAATAGAGAAAAGAAAAAAAGAAACATTCTTGACAACCCTGAAACATTCCACCTGTAACGAAAGACCCAGATACTCTTTGTGTGCAAGGCCTGATTCTAGGAAAGACCAGATTCTAGGAAGGAGACAAGCCAGTTAATGGTAGTGGCAGAGAAATAATATGAAAGAACCTAAAAAAAGAGCATTTTTCATCTCTCAAATGGGAGTCATCTGGGGCACCCTGAGGAAACTAAGAGACAAAGGATTAAGTAAGTGAGGGCTTTGAATAAATTAACCAACACTATAAACCTACAGACTCTTGTGGCCCCTAAAAGAACATTTGCTTTGTAGATGAAGCAAAGAATTTTTCTGAGTGAGCTTACTTACAAAGGACAACACTGTAAAAGCGAGTCAAATGTCTACACCTGAGTCAGCATTTCTGGGGGTGAACCCTGAGAACGCATTCCCTAAACAAGCAGCCTTGGTGATGCTGGGTTGTGGCCAAGCTTTGGAACCACTAATAGGTAATCTTCTGTTATCACTCAGTTGGTCCACGGATTTAGATCATTGAAAGTCACTAAACCATGGATATATCTGGCTCTCTCTTACTTTTGAAGTAAAGTTCATTCAGGGGATATGGATTCATCTGGACCTGCAGATAGGAGGTGATTCTTACTTTCTCCACAGGGAGAGAGATTTCTGGAGATCCAGTCTCCAGCTGAGAAAAACAAACCAACCCATGCAGGCTTTCCCCCACCACGGAAAAAGCAGTTCTAAGACACTTCAACATCCCTGGGCCACAAGTTTTGTTAACCAGGAAAGCATCCTGAATCAGCGTCTTTTCAGCAGTTTATCCTATGTTAGCGATGTTATAAAGCAAATAATTTTATTGAAATTATTCTCCGAGAAAACATGGAATAAAAATATTTAAACATTTTATTATAAGAACAGAACAGTTCTTTTGATACTAAAATTAGAGTCAAATCACTTAATGTTGCAAACAATCCAATCTGACATCATAAGCATTTCCTTTCAGTGGCGAAGGTAAGCGCTTTATTTCATACACTCATATTTTTTTAAATTGGGAAATCTCTTTGTGATAAAATCATTTTATCCCCTTTGATGCAAACTGTAAACTTCCTCCTTCTATCAACCTAGAATTTATTTCATTTTTCCATTGTTTTAAGAATTTAAAAAGTGATTTCTATTTTAAAGACATCAGGTATAGGTGTTAATGTTCTTTGATACATGTCTTCTGTCTCCTAGATAATTTACTAGATAGCAAATATTCTGACATAACAAAAAGTATTTAGTCTTAGAAAAACAAACAAAATGCAAAAAAACCCCTATATTTGAGTCATAATCCCTATTTTGTAAGTGAGAAAAAAAAGACTCAGGGAGACTACATTGCAAGATCATATTCATAGATTAGATTCATTCATGAAGAATGTCAGAATTCCTGCGAATATTTTGCTTTTTCCACAGTCTGAATGCTTTTCAAATTGTGTTTTCTGGAACTATGGTATCACAAATTTATTTAAGTGCCCGTGCTTTCTTGAATGTTAGCTAGCGACTTCATTTTAAGCTTAAAACATCAAACTTTAAAATGCTGAGGACTATTAGAGCCACTTATTCTTGACTGTTTTTTAAAATAAATTTTCTCTATGCTTATACATTATCTTTTATATAAATGTGCTGAAGACTGAGAAAGGTTTTTTATGATTAATTCTTTAGTTCAGACACCTCTTCTTTACATAAATCCCTTGAATAAGGCAAATGCACTATTCTCAATTAAATCCTCAGCAAAGCCCAGGACATCCACTAGATGCATTAAGCTATCCTGATATTTCATCCACTGTAAAATAAAAAGTGAACATAGAGAAATTATTATGGTTAACTCTACAATGCCACAACCAATAGCTTTTCTTAAGAATGTGTTACATTCTGAATATTTTAGTAATAGTTATTGTAAACATCTGATTCTTTTTGAGAAGTTTGAATCCTATTTAATTCCAAAGTGTTCTATATTCTTTTCAAATATTCTGAAACGATAAAAGAATGGTCAACATGACTGTTACCTATGCTTCCATTTCTCTGTGTGAATCAGGATGTTTTTGACACAGTCAAATCAAAACAAAGTAAACATAAAAAATCAGGGGTCGGAGGAATAGTACAGCAAGGAGGGTGTTTCCTTGCACGCTGCTGACCCAGGTTCGATCCCCAGCATCCTATATAGTTACCCAAGTACCGCCAGGAGCAATTCCTGAGTGCAGAGCCAGGAGTAACCCCTGAGTATCACAGGGTGTGACCAAAAGGCATCAGATTGTATCCGACCAATGAGACGGCATATGTGTCTTTATTCAAATGACAGGATGTGGGGAAATCAATCAGACTGGGTATGCAAATAAGGATTTATAAGAGACCAATCAGAGGGCAGGAGTTATAGTAAGCATGGAGGGCTTTTGCCTTGCATGGGACTGACCTGGGTTCAATTTCTGGCATCCCATATGGTCCCCTGAGCACTACCAGGAGTAATTCCTGAGTGAAGAGCCAGGAGTAAGCCCTGAGCATTGCTGGATGTGACCCCAAAAGCAAAAAAAAAAAGTCAGTAGGCAGCGGAGTACTGATGTCAACTGGCCGCTGCCATTCTGAGCTACTGTGTGCAGACTCAGGCAAAAGCAGTAACACATTGTTGATTTTTATTTTTCTAAAAATGTATTAATTTCAATTTCAGAAAAAAGGTATATTTGGTAGTGCTGAGGATCAAACCAAGGTAAGTGCTCCTTCACTGAGCTACATTCTCAGCTGAAAAAGACATTCTTCTCCCAAAAAATAGCACTGTCATCTGGTCTGAACAGTAGGGTTTCAATTAGAGATTCCTGGAAAAGATTCCTGCTGTTTTGAAATTTAAAGATCGGTCTGCAATACCAAATTGCTACTTCTTAAATAGAAATCTTCTATGAATATAAACTGGAATAAATTTGACAACTTTGTCATTTTCTTCTGTGGTCAATGAACAGGAGTGAAAATTCATTGTATTTGTGTTCCATTATTCCCAAAGACTTGGAGCATCTGGTGTACCATTTACCTTTTGCTTCCCAAACAACAGCTATAGTTTCATAGGGGAAAAAATGTTCTTTACAAACTTGCTAAAAAAGTGAAAAAGTGTTAGCTAGACCCATGTCTCACAGTCTCACCATGTAAACTATGGCCCAGCTCCACAGCTTCACAACTAATCTTGGAAGAGATGCAAGTCAAGCCACCAAAATCCACAGGAACATGGTCTTTGGGCTGAAAACTCTGGGGCTCCCTAGGGAGAGGGCAGGCAGAGAACTAACCAGTTCGACAGATCCTGGAGCTCCTACTGTGCAAAGTCACATACACAAACATATAACACCTCAAAATTCCACAATACTGAGAGCCTAGTAGGAGACATCAAATCAGATGGGAAAGTAACACAGAGGTCAACTGAGCTGAATAAACAAAAACAATTACACAGAATGTTTGACCAGCAGCAAATGACTTAGACAATGGCTCTGATCACCCCCTTGTGAGCTGTCACAATTTTCACAAGTATTCACATAGGGACTAGTTTTGGATAATTCCATTAGGCATTTTTTTTGGAACAAACAATATAAAATATATTATTTTGTCCCTGATAAGGGGGAAGGCTTGGGGATTGGGTGGAAAACTGGGGATAATTGTTGCAGTACCCTGCCCAGAGCCTCTACATCTGGCCTTGAGTTGCCTCCTGCAGGTCACTTTGTAGATAGGAGGAAGGCAGTTTGAATGTGGCAGTTTATCTGACCATATATTCTATACTGGCTGGTATAAATATTTTCTCATGCTGCCACAATCATAACTAGATCTTACCAGTATATTTGCCTGGCCACATTGGATATCTAAGTAATTAGACCAGAGAGAAATGCTGTTTGTCTCCAAGCAAGCAAGTATGGCTCTCTGATTACTCAAAGGCAGATAAAACACAGAACAACCATGAAGTAAAAAGATGAGACTTCTGTGAAGGCTTGGAGAAATATTTATCTAGCTATATAGAATATACTTTGGTACAGATGCATGCCTTTGTATTCTGAGATATAGTTCAGTCAGAAATGCCTTCTTTCTACCCTGCAGAGGCATTTCCAAGGCAGATCTTGGCTGGGCAACATTAACATCTCAAAGGGCTTAGATAAGGTCTTGGGAGAAATTACCCAAGGGCATTTGACCCTGATGGCTTTAAACAGAATGGGAGGTCTGAGTTGCAGGAATATAAAACTAGCCTCTTTCCTCTTTCTCCTCTCTCCTTTTCCCCCTTTCTGCTGGCACAGGTTCACTGCCTCCTCTCTGTGGGGCCTTAATACATGGTGGCAGCCATCTTGGCCTACACTTGGCCGAGGCCCAGCTGGGAACCCTAAATTTGGGATTTTTCCTATTGCTGATTTGTATGCCAGAACCTGTGTTAAGTAAAGCATTTTGAAACTTCACCAGATTCTTGCGTCTTTCTCCATCCACCAGCCACCAACTCCCTGGGACAGAAGAGGATCCCTGACCCTGCTCCCGGATTTCGTGCAGGGAGCCTCAGTGCTTCCCCACAGATAGTGGTGAAGGGAACAGCACACTGGCAGTGGGTTTGGTATGGGAACATTGAATGCCCAAAACAAGTGTTTTATGGAAATCATAGTGTTTAGATAAAGTTATAAAACTTTTAAATAAAAATGAAATTTTAGAAATAACTATCATATGAGTTTAAGACGCTTCAAGATCTTCAAGACTTGATGCTTCAAGCACCAGGGGCTGGAGCGATAGTCCAGCAGGGAAAGCATTCACCTTGCACATGGCTGACCCAAGTTTGATCCCCAGCATCCCATATGGTCCCCCACGCACCACCAGGAGTAATTCCTGAGTGCAGTCAGGAGTAATCCCTAAGCATCGCTGGGTATAGACCCCCAAAAAAGAACTTTCACCACCAGCAACTGAAAAGATGGAGTTGTGGTCAGTGCAAATTGGGAAGGCAATAAGTGAAATAGTTTTTGTTGTGGATGATTTGATATGTGATATGATAAGTGATATGATAAGTGATATAGCCTCGATATGCTCCATAAACAAATGGGAACCTCAGTCAGGCAGCTGAATAATTAGTCTGGTGCTTGAAGAGGTCTAGTCTGGGAATATGAACACAGGAGTTGGCTCGTAGATGGTATTTAGGATCATGACTAAGTGGGATCTCCAAGAGTGTCTGCAATGGAAAGATAACATAGAAATCTCTGTGAGAACCAACTTTATGTAGCAATGGAAGAGAGAAAGACTAAAGGAGATTGCGAAGAAAAAAAGCACTGGAATGGGAAGAAATCCAATGAACTATGACATTCATCTAGAAAACAAGAAAGGAGAAATAATGAGCTGTGTTAGATGCAGCTGAGTTCAATGAGTGAGGACTAGAAATAGGGAGATGATTTGTAACTTCAGTAACAGTGATGATGCTGGGACACTGTAACTGAAACCTAATCATCAACAGCTTTGTAACTGTGTACGCTGGTGGCATAATAAAATTATAAATAAATAAATAAATAGAGAAATAAATAAAATGTTATAAAATTATAAATAAATAAATAAATAGAGAAATAAATAAATAAAATGTTTTAAGATAAAAAGAGTAATGAGAGATGGTATCACACAGTTGAGTGGAGTAAATTTAAAAGAAAACAGAGAAATCAGCAAGTTGTCACAGTAAAGGAGAGTTATGTGAATTGAATTAGTCTCTTCACAATGTGTATATTTTTGCCCCAGTCTTTTGGAATTAGAAGGACTAGAAGGACTCTCTTTTCTAATCTGAACGTTCTATATTTACTCCCTGCACATCCCTCATTCTTCTTTTAGTCTCTAGATAGTGTGTTCTTCTATTAGCACATACTTTCATTACATAACCACATTTGGTAGAAGTTATAGTCATGGAACTGTATACTAAAAATGTTGGTTGTCCTGGTAATTCCTAACTCACAAATTTACAAAGCATCTTTTGGGGTAAGAGTACCTTCATAAGTACCTTCTCTATGGGACTCATAACACTAGTTTTGATATCAGATACAAATGGCTTCGATGTAAGTGATTAAGGCAACTTAAACTTTGGAAGCCTTGAAACACTCATCCATAAGATATCAATAATAACACTTGCTTTTAGGTCTGTAAAAAGGTAATGAGACAGTATTTATGCTGTGCAATGTGTAGCCCAATCTAAGGGCTCAACAATAAACAGATAGTTTCCAGTATTTTCAAGCCTTTAACAGGGTCCCAACTCCAAGTTTCCAAGAGGGCTTTGTACTGCTTTATCTCATAATAGGGAGACATCTACCCAACCCTTTTATTTCTTGAATGCACATTCCAATGCTAACTTTCTCTAAGTTAACACACATTCAAAGGCAAATTCAGGTGAGCTTTCAGAGGCAATATACTCTCCAGAAACTTGAATCCAGTGAACCACATTCACAAGCTAATAACGAATTATAGATTTCTATTTCGCCAGTTACAGAAAAGTGCTGTGCTATTTCCTCATATTGCAAATGTTACTCAATTGAACCCATCAGTTCATGAAAAGAAGTTCAGCATCCCCCGTCATATGTAATGTAAATCAACTGTACCATGAAATTCTGGTTTGTTTAAGCCCGTGATAGTTACCAGTGTGGACCCTGCAAACTTTGACCTTCTAACTCTAAGGACATTTTTCATTAGATTTCTTTGTTAGAAGAAGTTGTTTGCATATAATTAAATGTGGCTTTCTTAAACCTTTACAGTTGGTAGCTTAATGTATTTTTGTTTTATTTTGAGTACAAAGGCTATATTATGCTTTTGTTGGCATCAGTGCTATTTAGTTTGCCAGCTACATAATTTTGGTCTCTGCAATATGTCAGTATTTGAGTGCCTTGGGCTCAACAGGTGGTGCTAGATAAGGTTCTGGCAAATCAAATAGGTAATGTGGTTATTTCTTTTGTCAAATTATAATTAAAAACAGAGTCTATGTAAAATGAGACATTTTCCTGTTTTAAAAGGGGTTCAACATCCACTACAAATTATTTTCTAAAACAAAGACCATTAGTAAGGAATCAGAACGCCTGCCTAAATCGTCAATACCGCCACATCTGTAGTTTCCATTGCTCTTTGCAAAATTTATTTTGTAAGCATTACTGCTTAAGATTGTGACTTTTCTCCACCCTTCTGTAATTTGAAGTACAAATTTAAGGCCATGCCAAAAATCTAATTTCTGTTAAAACTATTTAAATACTACCATTCACTATGGTACGGAGAATTAAGAAACGGGGTATTTCACTTAAATCATGTGCTTGAAAATTATCCTTTGTATGTTATTGTATCTTGTTGATAGCAAAGGCCAGCATATTCATTGTCCCCCCAAAAAATCCTGGAATGGCCACTAGTCTGAGGGTCCAAGAGTTAGAATTCCTCTCCTAGCACCTAGCACCAATCCTCCTACAGAGCTGGGCACAAATACACAGAATGAAAAGACAGCGCTCACGTGTCAGAGTCTCCCTAATGAACGCTGTCACTGCAAATCAAAAGTTATCTGCCACCAGAAGCTGTGTGCTCTGAGACCAACGTTGTTCCAGGATGCAGAATTTGCCATTGTACACCATACTGTTTCCAAGAAGTTAAGAGAGTCTTTTGGCAAGGCAGAATACATTTAATATTTTGGGTCGGGTTTTATTATCCAGCAAAGATGTGTTCAGGATGGAACTACCTACTTATTACTTATATATATATATATATATATATATATATATATATATATAGATATATATATAGATATCCCACAGGATGAATCCCATGGGATGTCAAAAGATCAAGTGGCTGCGCACCTACAAGATGGTCAGACTTCTTCAAGCTGTTCGAGGCTCTTTGTACTCCTGAAGCAAACCAGATGCCATTGGGCTACACTGGCACATGATACTCCCGAGCAAATTGATGAATAACAAGATGTCAAGTGATCAAGTGATATATATATATATATATATATATATATATTTCTGTCTGTCTGTCTCTCTGTTTCTGTCTATCTCTCTGTCTCTTTCTGTCTGTCTGTCTGTCTGTCTGTCTGTCTGTCTCTCTCTGTGTGCCACACCTAGCAATGTTTAGGGTTTACTCCAACCTCTTACTCCTACCTCTATACTTGTAATCACTCTTGGGGGTCTGGGAAATCCTATGGACTCCTGGGGATTCAACCCCAGTTTGCCATGTGCACGGCAAGTGCCCTCACTATTCTATGTGTCTGTAACCTTATGTAGTCTTTTCATTTTAACATTGATCCAAAATAATAATAATTAATTTGTTTATCTATGCCCAATATATCAGATTATCTGAAAAAAAAGTTCAAACCATCCAAAAAATATTTATCTAACTTTCTCAACTCTTGTGCAAATTTCTTGATGCAAAGAACACCTGACTACTGACGTCAGACAGACAGGACACAAAAAGAGCTGACTGAAACTTCTCTAGGGATTGGCTCAGACTTTAGTATGGAGCATCTAATCTATGCTTCCGGGGAAAGGGGCTGAGGAGAGATTCTTTTTAAGGCCACAGTCAAGATAGCACAGACGACAGTTTTATTATCCTAAGTAGCTGTTTCTTAATGTCTATAATTCACTAACACTCATAAACTATTGTGTATAAATATTATTCAGTTCTGAGATGAAAATAATATATTTTTGACAGACTGAACAGCATCAATATCTGACTCTATTTGTATAAAGTTTGACTATTTCTGGCTGTGGCTCAATACAAAATCAAGTTTCCAGTCTGAGAGCCAAGATAATGAAATCGTGTCTAGATTGTAAACAAAAAGGAGAAGCCAATTGAATGTATATCACCCATTAAACACCTGATCATGTGCTGGTCTCACGCCACACTGATCAAGCTTGAATAAATATTAAAAATAAGTTATCTGTCCATTTTTACAAGCATGGAAGGTAGGCTCTGAATAAGAACGGGATATTTCCAAATGTTGGAAATCAGTTTCTTCCTGTGAATCATTAAGAAGCATGAAACACAAACCTAATCCCTGAGGAAAGACAGGCAGTCTCCCAGTTTTGTCATACTCTTCTTACCTGGTCCCAGTTGCCCCCCTGGGCTCTGGGAACTACTGAAATACCAGAGTTTCAAGGATCAAAGGATGATCTCTCTAAGGCCCTGACCCAGCCCTACAGTGCTATTACTCTAACACTACTTAATGCCAAGTATTTGGGGCTTTTTGTTGTTTGCTTATTTGTATGTTTGTTTTTAATTTATTTTTTATGTTAAACCACCATGAGATACACAGTTACAAAGTTGTTCATGATTGGGTTTCAGTCATACAATGTTCCAACACCCATCCCTACACCAGTGCACATTTCCCACCACCGATGTCCCTAGCTCCTCCTTCCAACCCCCACCTCCAGTCTGCCATTATGGCAGGCACTTCTCTTCTCTTCCCTTCCCTTCTTTCAGTCCCTTCCCTTCCCTTTCCTTCCATTCCCCCCTCTCTCTCTCTCTCTCTCTCTCTCTCTCTCCCCCCCCCACATTTTGGACTTTATGGTTTGCAACACAATGCCATGCATTTTGTAAAATACTTTACAGAGGATATCCTAAGCTTTTCTTTCAAAATCTTTGAAAGACAGTATCATTAGCCTAGTTTTAGAGATCAGAAAATTAAGCTTCAGAGAGTATTAAGGTGATCTCCCCAGTTTGCAATGAGCAGGAGCTACAGGTTAAACTAGAAGCCTACAGTTCATGAGGGTGTTTCCCAGCTAGGGCCATGTGAGGGTGTTCCCAGCTGGGCCATTTTCCACAGAGCACACTATTGGGAATGGCCCTGCTATCTATCTTCACCAGTTTCAAGTACACTCTTTAATGTTGACCAAAATAATAAAGACAAAATTTACTAAGTCTTGGAAAGAACTAAATTTCCAAATTCATTGAGCAAAAAAGAAACCTTTTCCACTCTCTGTTATACTGAAAACTGATTGCTTTCCCATCAAGACTCTCACTGTCTTGATGGGATTTAAACTAAAGCAGAGGTTCCTAGACTTTTTATTCACCTTTCTACCAAATAGTGTGTGCATTTCACTTTTTGCTACCTTATATTTTAAGCATGTAACACTCCACTTGACTATACTCCATGAAGAAACCCAGAGGTTTAAAATCTCATCCATGTTCTGAGATATTAGGGTAATCAAAGAGAAAATTGTTATGATAAAATTATTCTCTCCAAATTTTAATAGTAAACATTTCCAACTAAAATTCTAACAGCATTCATTTTTAAACCAATAATTTTTAAATGTTAATGTAAAAGTGAATGTGTAAAAACAGCTACAAAACTTGTGAAAAAGAAAATAAGGAAAAGTTTCTTATCCTTTGTTAAACATACTGCAAATATGCACTAATGCAAAACAGTGAAATATCAGTTCCAGAGAGATAAAAAAAAGAATAGAAAGTTCTATAAACAGATTAAATCAGCTGTTCCTAAAGTGTGGATCCAAGGACCCTGGGGTTCTCAGCATCCCCAGAGAGACCCACAAGGTCCCCATTTTCCCAACCCACAGATTTCCTTCATAGTCTTCAAGGAAAACAAACCACAACAGATTAACTGAACAAGCAGATAGAAGACAGTCCCTGAGGCCAAACACTTGAGATTTGCAAAAACAGTGAAATATTGCCACTTTCCTTACTTTCTTTTTTCAAAGTATGTTTCCTAGAAAAAAATTTTAAAACAAATTTTCTGTTAATGTTATTAGAAATTCAAGTATTTTAATGTTTTAAAATTTTTAAGTACTTCCAATTTTAATTTCAAATATGGCACCAACAGTTACCAACATTCCACCCCAACAAAAGATCTTTAAGAGTCTAAAAAGTATATTAAAAGTGAAAACACCAGTAGTCAAAAACCTTGAGAATTACCAAGCAAAATAATTTTATCAAAGTTTAAAGTACCACAAAGGGACTGTCTCTAACTAGGATAAAAGAATCACTATATCACTGTATCACTGTCTTCCCGCTCATCATCGCTTTGCTCAAGTATTTAAAATTATTGGTACAGAAACCAATTGTTGGGACCAAAGTAATTGCATAGTGGATAGGGTGTTTGTCTCACATGTGGAAGACCCAAGTTTGATCCTCAGCATGCCATATGGTCCACTAATCACTGCCAAGAGTTCCTGAGCACAGAGCCAAGAGTGACTCCTCAGTACCACTGATGTGGCCCCCAAAACAAACAAAAAGGAGCCAGTTGTTTGGAGGAAATATCTTGTGTAAGTGTATCAGAGCCACTTAGCGGAAGGCTTCCCCTCAGCGTATGAGAGTCTCTCACTTTGTGCCTGAGAGGGGTGTGAAAGCATATGCCCGTATTTGCCCCGACAGCATACTATGCCCCTTCCACAAAGGGGTCTAGTTCTGAGAGTCTGAACTACTGCTAATTTCTCACAGCGACCATAGGAGCCCACAGACTTTAGAGTTTTATAGTTGACTTAATTTCTGGATTTTCTCATGAAACGATGAGAAATATAACCTTCCTCTCCCATGACTCTCTCCTCTCTCCCGGATTATAATCTCCACAGTGTTACTCAATGCTCAAGGTCTTGTTTCACCATGGAGGCAAGCATTATCTGCTCTCAGGAACCTCAAAGTGCCTATACCACACCGTGAGCCTAGGTATGACTGACCACTCCTCCCTAATGTCCATCTACCTTTCCGGAACATTGCCAGTGTAGCTGCATGACCCATGTGGCTCCCCACCTTATCCAGACTCATCCAGAGGCCACAGCCTTCATTTCACTTTCTGTATCTAGTGATTTGTCATCCTCATCAAGTACATACTTTACCTCCCTTGTTCACTAACGTGGGGGCCACTGTGTCATTTTTCTTTGATTTGGGAGCTAACTAAAACAAATTCCAAATGCCATTTGATATCTAGCAAATTGTCCTGTCATCTCAGAAATCTTTTCCTTTCCCCACACGTTTTAAAGCATATAGACACTTGTTGATATTCTAGTTTTGAAAACTAGATCCTGGTCATTTCTAAACCAGAGGCTAATGATCTAAGTTCCACCTTTTTGTTTTCTTCTTTAGTCTTTAGTACCTTTGCCAGACCCCTGCAACTTTGACAACTGTTTATTTAATGGGAGCTTTAGTTTTTCCAGCCTCTTTTTGTGCTTTACAGAGATTTTCGATTCATGAGTGTAAAGTCTTAACTATATTCCTATAAATCAGGCCAGTCTTCTACCTTGTTCTGGGTCACCCACATATAAATATTGACTGGGTACGTATTAATTCCAAGATAGCTGTACCAAACATCGGACATCGAAAATGTATCCAAAAAAAACTTGGTACTGGCTTGTGGAAGGTCACTTTCTAAATTTTGAGCTCCGTGATACAATCTTTCCCAATGTGACTTTGTACCCTCAGCACCTCAGATTGCCTGAATTTGTTGAACGTTTATATACATGTTGGGGCTCATACTGCCCGCTTTTTCTGTCGCTTTAGGTAACTAAAGTTTTTCAAATTCTAACTCCTCTTTACCTCACCCAGTCCCTTGACAAAGGTATAAATAAGGCAAGAGGAGGTGACAGCCTACATTTGTGTAGACTTTAAATAAATAATAAAGAAATTTATTACTTATAAAGTTCTTTATTATTTATTTATTATTTTGTTTTGAAAGTAGAAAAGTTTATTGGAAAGTAGAATAGAGAAAAGAAGCTCCCCAAGTGGGGGAGAAACTTAGTATAGGACTAATTTAAAGTAAGGAAGTTTTATGTAGGCCCTTTCAATGGCACCAGGCATCCCTTAACAGTTGGCAAGGGCCAGAAAATTACAATGATGTCTAGCTGGTCTAAATCTTTATGGGCATTTTTGCCTCTTATATTAGCCTCCCTCTCAGCCTAGGCTCCAGGACAGAGAGAGTGTCCTGGACCTGGAAACCAAAATGAGCAACCAAAATGAGCAGCTTTAAAGATTGTTGAGACCGAAGCAGTCATTGAAGCTCTAGCCAAACAAGGCGTTCATCAAGATCTGGAATACCTCAAATACTTCATGAGCTGTATTAGGAATTTACCACCAGGATCTCACCATTCTACAAGGAAGTGATCATTGATGTCAAAAGAGGGGTTTGGCAGGGTGATACCATTTCACAAAAACTCTTCAGCGCCACCCTCGAGAACTGTATCACTGTATCACTGTCTTCCCATTGTTCATCAACTTGCTCGAGTGGGCACTAGTAACATCTCCATTAGTCCTGTCACAAGCAAGTTTAACCCAAGGGCATCTACTTGCTCCAGGGACAGGGAAGAGCCCGAAACCATTCTTCAGGTCGTGGAACTGAGGTCCATAATTGTTACTAGTTTTTGGCATAACAAGTAAATAAAGCACGGGTAGCTTGCCAGGCTTTACCGTGTAGGTGTTATAGTCTCAGTAGAAGGCTCTCAACTCAAGCATTTACTGATGAAACTTAAAGGGGAAGATCAGGTTTTTTTCTTGGATGGAGCTCCGAGGAACTATGGAGTCTGGATGTTGAGAATGACTGACTGCATGATGTGTGGTCTGCTCTGGCTTCTTGCTAGGCTCACCAGTATCAGTCAAAACCTGTCTAGAACTGTTTACCATGTATAAATGTGAAAGAACTTGGGAAGAACCTTATGCTAAAATAGCATCCTCTAAAAAATATTGCGCGGACACAAAACAGCTGCGCACCAAGGGACCTGTGGGCCTGGTGTGGGTGGGTCTCTCTCTTCGGGGCAACTAGCATGGAGGTGGAGGAAAGGGCAGGGCCCAAAACTCCACTCCAAGTCTGGCCAGCATGGTCTCTCCCCGCCCATGAGAGCAAACCCTTGGAGCAATGTTGGACTCGGCCAGGGGCTGGCCTAGCCCCTTACTGGGAGATCAGCTCCATGGGTTGCTTCCATATGGGGCGGGCCGAGCAGCGCAGCTGTGGATCTGAAGTGGATGGGTCTGGATCTCTTCCGGGGTTGCAAATTAGCTGAGTCTGGAGTGGTGGTTTCTCTCTTCCGGGGCAACTGGCATGGAGGCGGAGGAAAGGGCAGGGCCCAAAACTCCCTCAGAGTCCGCCAGCATGGTCTCTCCCCGTCCATGAGAACATCATGCGACAATTAAAGATTAGAGTAGAAAAGTAACTAGAATGGGTAACTTAGCTGAGATTGGAGATACAAATGTGCTATGTGTTATCAAAGCCTTAGTCAACAGAATTTAATCCACTCATGTCATTTCTCTGTGACTTCCTTAATATGCCAGGGATTGACTCGGGAGAGCAGCAAAAGGGGAGAAGAATGAAAGCTAATGCTGGCTTTAACCTTCAATTATGTTACACAATCTTTATTTTCATTTACTATATCACTCCAATGAGATAAAAATGACTGCCTCCATTTCACATAAGAAAGCATAAAAGCTTGGGTCAGAGAGCTCATGAAAGGGGTTGAAATAGAGGTTTATAGGAGTGAGGCTCCAATTCTAGTGCCTTCTGTCCCCACTGGTTTCCTTGACCCCAGGAGAAGAACCAGGTGTGGCTACAAAGTCCCCAGCACTACTGGGCACAGCACCTGAAACTTGAGTCCTGGAAGGTTTGAGTAGTTCTGTAGGTGGCCCTAGAATTCAAGCACTGTGGATGCCCCTAGAATCCAAGTACCACTGAGAAGGTCCTCTAAATGCATAAAAGTCTATAACCAACATACCCGGAGGTCACTTAGGTGATACTTGTAATATGCCTGGTGGTCTAGCGATCAGGATAATGCCATACAATGAGTGCCAAATATATATCTTTCTAGACACCCATCACTACTGGATATTTGGACAATTCTTTGCAATATGTTACATGCCTGTGCCACTTCCACATGCTAGATATGTATGTTAGACATGTATGCCAATATTTAACCTCTTTTAGTTCAGTGTCTCACCATAATAAACACAGGAAGCTGCTGGTGATCAGGGTGGGGTTTGAGTATTGTATAAAAACATGAATTCAGGGCCGGAGCCATAGCACAGCACAGAGGGCATTAACCTTGCATGCAGCTGACCCAGGTTCAATTCCAGGCATACCATATGGTCCCCGAGCAATGCCAGGAGTAATTCCTGAGTGCAGAGCCAGGGAGTAACCTCTGAGCATCGCTGGGTGTGACCCAAAAAAGCCAAAAAAAAATGGTTCTGAGCCTGCAGGCCCAGGAAGAAAATAGGTTCCTGAAGAGCCTGACGATACTGACTCATCCAACACTCATCCAACAAGGAGTAGCAAAACCTACACCCCCTGGACTTTGTAGATAAGAAACAAGTTTCATAAAAGATGAAGAAACTCTTGCATTAGTGGTAGAGTTAAGATCCAAAAGCACGTATTCCTTGTCTTAGTATTATAAAAATATAAGCTTTATAATAAAATATTTAAAAATATGACTTAAAATGACAAAAACTCATTTGTTCTTGTTTTTCTTTTTTTACATTTGGTAATTACAAATTACATTTGGTAATTACAAAATTTTTTGTTGTTTGTTCTTTTTTTTACATTTGGTAATTACAAATGAGGAAAACATTATGTCTTCCTACAGAGAATAAGAATAAAAGAATAATTTTATTATTATGAGAATAAAAATAAAAGAATAATTTATTTTTAATAAATTAAATATTTTTATTTAATAAGAATAAAAATAAAACTTTCCTACTGAGAATAAAATTCAATCTTAAAGACATTTATTCACAGAAAGAATAAAAACTGTTGTGTACAATCAACAGAAAGCATAGCAATACACCTTGAGAATGTGCTTATTATGTATTTAATAACATAATAGCATTTCATAGCTCTGCTGTTAACCATACTTACTACAGGCATGCATATCTACATCTATTTTCTAAAAATTTTTGAAATTATCTTGCTTTATTTTTAAGAGATTGTTTTCTTAAATAAGGTCTAAAAATTTTCCTCAACAATAAAAGTTTATATATTATTTTTAAAATTCCCTAAGACCCAAGTCACAGGGTAGGATAGGTAATGTCAGAAAATGTGGTAAACCAATATAAAAATGCACAAATAAACAAATATGCAAATGTAAGTGTATCCCAGTTTTCACACATGTTGCATATTAAAGCATAATAGCTTCATATTTTTCTTGGCACCCAAAAAAGTATTTTTTTTTCTAAAACTGTGCATGTTAAAAATAAATACAAACACCACTTGATGTCTACCATACGGGAAGAAATATGGGAAGAAAAATTCAAAAACTGAACAAATTGTGGGGATTTTCAGCTATTTATATTTAACTCAAGTAAAGGCATCGCCTTAGTTAAAGTAGTCAGTATATTATATGATTTTTTAAGATTAGTATTACTTAAAGTGATACAAAGTACAACTGAAAAAGGGATACAATGAAGGTGAAACTCCTTTTATGTAAAAACATAACTGTACAATTAACAGCCAGGAAATAATACATAGGCTATAGCTCCTTTTTGGAGACAATCACATTTGTCTTTTAGCAGTATTATAATGAGAATCTTAGACACATTTCAACTATTACCAATATGACTTGTCCAAAACTGACTTCCCTTATCACTTCTAAATTCCTGTTAAGTTAATTTATTGTTTATTAATACATTAAAAAACATTTGGGACAAACTACATTTCTATCAATTGAATGTGTTGTTCATTAATTATTTGGGTATTTTGTTTGTTTGGTTGGTTGTTGGTTTGGTTTATAGGTGCTCAGGACTTACTCCTGGCTGTGTTCAGGGATCACGTGAGGCAGGGCTCAAGGGTTGGGGACACTTGAGGTTATGGGGTTGGAGCCCAGGTCAGCGACATCAAGGTAAGTGCCCTACAGCTGTATCATCTCTCTAGCCCCCAAACCACTTTGGAGAACTATCTTAAGCTCTATTAGTAAGGCAAAACACAGCATGTAGGTCAAGAGAATACACTCTAGGAAATATACTCGAGAATCAAATGGCAAGAATTTTGATCCAGCTAAAAAAAAAGAAATTCTATTTCCTTGTCTAACTATTTAAAGTATTATTCCTCAATTTTCACTTCAATAAAATGGGTTGATAGCAATGATACAAGTAGCTATTTTTATATTAACTAAGTTCACAAATAAGTTTATTATACTTTGAAAACTTGTAATTAAAGTTTTTTTCTTGATTTAGGCTTGGTTTGAGTATATTAATATTTTGATTATAACTTCCTAAAGAAAAGAGAATATTTGGGTAGAAATGGTCTCTCATTAAGCTGAAAATACTTATAGTGGTAAAACCTACATTTTATACAACCAAAGGAAATAACAAGGAACTTTCCAGAATACATCATTTGTGTTTTCATATCAGTAGTTTATCACCCGATTCGTTAGAAGGAATTACACGAGGAAAGTGCATGGGATGTAAAAACAAAAAACAAAAAAGTTTGGAATACTCAGTCTTTTTATACTGTATCAAAGTAATTAAAATGTCAAATTATTTGTATAAAAATCTCATAAGTATATATACAAAATTGTCAGTAAAAACTTTACAGCGTCAAACTGAAATTTCTTATAAATGTTAGCATTTTGTTATTAGTAACAGTAGTACTCTTGTGAAATCAATTCAGAAGTCTTTTGTTGATGGCTGGAGAGATAGTTAACAGGCTGAGCGTAGGCTGTACATGCAGGATGTCTGGGTGCCATCCCTAGCACCATATGGTGCTTTAAGCACTGCTCATGACCCTTGAGCAACATCAGGTGTGGCCAAGAAGCAAATAAGAAACATTTCATTATAAATAAGAAAATATTTTTTATAAGATATGTAAATAGTTGATTTAATCCATTAAAAATCTATTTTACTGGAATTTGTCAAATCTGAGACTCACATAAATAGGTTCTTCAATCATGTTTTCTTTGCCTTTCCTTTCTTTTTAGGTCACACCCAGAAATGCTCAGGAGTTATTCCTGGCTCTGCACACAGGAATTACTCCTGGCAATGCTCAGGAGATCATATGGGATACCGAGGATCGGTCCTTGCACAGGTCCACCATGTGCAAGGCAAGTGCCCTATCTGCTGTGCTATCACTCTGGCCCCTGAATCATGTTTTCTAAGACCTTATGAATAAAGGAAATAAATAATAATTTTGAGTTTTATTATACTATTCAAAGATTAATCAACTCTTTTCTGATAAAAAAAATTTTAATTGTTTTTGGGCCACAACTTGAGATGCTCCTTGCTCTGAACTCAGGAATCATTCCTGGCAGTGCTCAGCAGACCATGTTGAAAGCTTGGTATTGAACCCAGGTTGTCCATGTACAAGGCAAGCACCCTGCCACTGTATTATTTCTCTGGCCTCAGATCAAGAATGGTTTCATTTGTCTCTTGCTGGCGTGCAAATTTCCTTACTAGTATCCAAGTGCTCTCTTATCTAAATTTATAATATCTGCGTTATCCACATATTTTCTAAATCTAATGCTCTAATTTTTTATCACTTTCAATTGTCAACTAAGAAAGACTCATAAATTCTTTTAATAATCTTTGTCACTTAGTCCTATGTGATAACTCTTTTCTTCATGAAACATAGTCTCATGAGACTATGTTTCATGAAGAAAAAGAGTTATCTCTTATTTTTTTTAAATCTAAAGCCACAGAGAGAGAAGAACAATATAAAATGTTCTAACTTATCTGTGGTACATAGCGTACCAAAAACAAGAGAATGGAAATCATCAAATGATTGCCAACCCTTGACAAGGATTACAGAATGAGAATGCAGAAGAAGGGGGCAGGCGTGGGGAAGGGAGGTAGACGGGGGAAGAACAAGGGCATTCAACCAGGGTCTTGGCTATTTCAGTGGTGCAGAGGTGAAGTAACTCTGAAATCAAAACCTCAGGAATCAATGTAGTTAAAGTATGTGACCCAAACTGCAAGTAATTATTTTTAATGAGTTTGTAGGCCAGAAAGATAGACTAGCAGGTAAGAACTTGAGCACAACCATCTGTAGGTCAATCTGCTGCAACACATATGTCTCCTCAGGCCCTACCAGGAGTGATACCGGAGTCCACAGCCAGGAGCAAGTGAGCCCCAAGCACCACTGTGTGTGGTGTCCCAAACAGACAAACAACAACACAAAAAGGATTTTGTTAAAGTGGGGAGGGTATAGAGAGGGGATTTGGGGCATTTGTAAATATGTTGGCACTGGTGGGAGGGGTTAAAGTTGGAATGATGATTACTCCAAATTCTGATATCAACAATTTGGTAATTCATGGTGCCTAAGCTCTTTTAAAGAAAATACTGGTTTAAATTTAGACATTTTCGTGAAAATGTTTATTAAAATTAAAAATATAACACCAGAGAAGCACCACAATTTTTTTAGTTTTGTGTACTAATGTAAAGGCTAATTTGATTTTACAAAACCTGTAAGACATATTATCATTTAAAATAAAGAACTTAGATCAATTAATCTTCAATAAAGAAGCAAAAAAATATGAAGTGGCACAAGGAAAACCTCTTCAACAAGTGGTGTCAGAAAAACTGGCAGGCCAATTCCCATATATGGACTGTAGTGGTCAATATGATTAGTGCTGCCTAAGGCAGCGGCATGGGTATGGGGGGGTTGGGGGGAAAGAGGGTCTCTGGTGGTGGGAGCACACTGGTGATGAGATTAATGTTGGATGATGAATCTTCCTAACAACTATGTTGTGGAAAACTTTGTACTTGTAAAACATGGTGTTTAAATATAAATATAAATTTTTAAAAAAAGAAAGAAAAACTGGTAGGCCAAATTAAAAATAAAATGAACCCAGACCCTCTTTTCATGCCACACACAAAAGTCAAATCAAAACAGATTAAAGACCTTGATAACATAATGAATCTATAAGGTACACAGAAGAAAATACAGGCTGACTCAAGTTTAATCGCTGGCACCACATATAGTCCCCAAGCCAGAAGTGGTTCCTGAGCACTTTCAGGTGTGTACCTCTCTCCAGAATGTAAATATTTCAACTATGTTCAAATAATTTATACAAAATTAATGCAAAATAATCAAGAAAGTATGAGCTCATCATGAAATCATCAGTAGAACAAAATAGAGGACTAGGGATCAGAAATTGAGATAGGAAAGCTGGGTTCCAGCTGAATTTCTTGTTTGTTTATTTGGTTTGGTTTGGGGATCATATCCTACAGTGCTCAGGGTTACTCCTAGCAGGCTTGGGAGACTATCTGGGATGTCACGGACTGAACCCATGTGGGATGCCTTTAAGGCAAACATCCCACAAACTCTCTGGCCTATAAACTAGCATTTCTCAATCAGGGGCTATACAACCCCTTTGAGGATCCCATGGGAGCCGCAGGTGAAAAACTGCATATATGGGGGGGCCCACAGCATGAGACCAGGGGATCGAGTAATAGAACAAAGCATCGCAGGAAGGAGTAACCCCTGAGCATTGGCAGTGTGACCCAAAAAAGAAAAAAAAAACCCTAAAAAACTAAAAAAATAATTAAAAAAGGGTTGAGGGCAGTGGTTGGGAAAATTTGAAATAATTATGGTCTGTAGTTGCAATGGTGGTGGGTTTGGGGTTGAATATTGACATTTGTAAGAATTTAACATGAACATCTTTTATTAAAATATTTTGTAGAAACCCACTGTGTTTAATAAATTCACTAACTGAAATCAATAACACACATGATCCAATTTGCACGTGTTATGTGCAATTCTTACCCAGTAAGAATGTCATGACTTTAGCAATACCAGTCCAATATATATGTTGTAATAGAAATATTACAATAGTACAATAAGCAATAGTTTTAATTACTACTGCCTTGTAGTACAGTTTGAAGTTGGGAAAGGTGATGCCTCCCATTTTCTTTTTCCCGAGGATTGCTTTAGCTATCCTTGGGGGTTTATTGTTCCATACAAATTTCAGGAGTGAGATGCCACTTTACACCACAGAGACTGGCACATATTCAAAAGAGCAAGAACAACAAGTGCTGGCGTGTATGTGGTGAAAAGGGGACACTCATCCATTGTTGGTGGGAATGCCGGCTGGTACAGCCTTTCTGGAAAACAATATGGACATTCCTCCAAAGACTAGAAATTGAACTCCCATTTGACCCAGCCATACCACTCCTGGGAATCTACTCTGGGAAACCAAAAATACGCAGCGGAAACACCATCCCTACTTTTATGTTCATAGCAGCATTATTCACAATAGCCAGAATCTGGAAGCAACCAGAGTGCCCAAAAATCGATGACTGGATAAAAGAAGCTTTGGTACATCTACACAATGGAATACTATGCAGCTGTTAGGAAAAATGAAGTTATAAAATTTGCCTATAAATGGATGGACATGGAGAAGATTATGTTGAGCGAAATTAGCCAGAAGGAGAGAGACAGATACAGAATGACTGCATTTATCTGCATAACATAAATATATATGTACATATTATGATACCAATATCCAAGGTCAAGTGAAACATATATCAGGAGGTCTTGTCAAAGGTGGAAATTACCACAAGCGTGTGGGAGTCAGAGGCTAGGTAAGACAGAAAATGGAACAGTGTGCTAATAATTGTCGAGGGTACTAATGCCAACCTAGAACTGAGCATTAAATAGAGGCAAAAGGATACACATGACAACCCTTTAATGTATGTTATGTAATCCATAGTCTGGAGGGAAAGGAAAATAGAAAGAGAGAGAAGTGGAAAGAAATAAAGAACCTGCCATGGAGGGGGCTGGGGGAGGGGGAGGGAACCGGGGACATTGGTGGTAGGAGATGGGCACTGGTGGCGGGATGGGTGCTGGAACACTGTATGACCAAAACCCAAATATGAACTTTTTAATTGTATATCTTTGTAATTGTAAAAATAAAAAATTTAAAATAAAAAAATAAGCAATAGTGCCTGCTCAGGGAGCAGGAATGGGGACGGGTAGGAAATGGGGGTCTCTGGTTTTGGTAAGGCACATTGGTGGTGAGACTGGTGTTGGGATATTGAAAACTAGAATCAACTTACTGTGAACAGCTTTGTAAATCACTGTGTTTAAATAAAGTTTAGAGAAAAATAAAAGGTTTGTGGAACACTGGGCTAACCTACACTGCTGCCCTCTTAGACTGGGTGCATGTTCTTCTCTCATCTGTGCTTACAAGGGCCAGATGCCACCCTCATTGTGGGACAGAGAGGAGGATCAGGAGTGCCACAAGCATTTACTGGGTGCTCCATCTACATCGTGCTCACACAGCAGGTGGGGCAAGTCGTTATCTCTCCCTCCCCAGGAGACACTTCCACTGTAGATACAGGTCTAAGTGCCTATGGAGCCCAGAAGAGGTCAAATCAATTAAAATAAAAGCCACAATACCACTTGCTGAAAAAGTAAAAATAGCTAAACTCCCCAAGTTGTTGATCCAGATTCCTTGTTAAACACTGATAAATTTAAAGTAGCAAAATGAAGAGACAAGAAAAAATAAAGCAAAACACACAGATCTTGAGACCTCAGGAGAATATGGCATTACAAGGAAAGAAATATGAATAACACTCGTCAGAGTCCAATGGTAAAAACAAGGATGACTGTCTCTGCCTACCATATAAAGAACTCAAAATCACTATAATAGAAAGGAACCCAAAGACGTAAAGATATATCAGAAGGTAATTTAAAGTGGTACATAACTCATAAATGCCTAGAAAGACAGATTGCACAAAACTAAGAAAAATGAGAACAAATAAAATTAATACACAAAGGGTAAAAAATAAGGTCTAAGTTAAGAAAATAATAGATTTGAGATATAAAAGTTCTGTAACTAAGATCAAGACCTCTAGAGAAATTATAACAGCAAAATAGAGAAAATGGAAGAATACATTAGTGAGCTTAGAGGTTATATATTTAGTCATACATATATTACTAAGAAAGGAGGAAAAAGAAATAAAATACAAAAAATAAACTGTCAAAGCTATCTACTAGGAAAGGAAAATTGATAATATACCATGTGTTATTAAACAACTACTGAATGCATGAAGAAACCAATGACAAGATAAAATATATTGGAAGTGAATATAAATGAAGGTGTAATTTATCCAAACCTACAGGACACAGCCAAAGTATCCCTTCCTATAAGGTTATAACAACACAAGTCTACACGAGGAAACAAGAACAATCAGAAACAGGAACCTAAATTTACTTTTAAAGTCATTAAACAAAAAATTACTAATAAAACCAAAGTCAAATAGAAATAGTCAGTGATGGGCCGGAGCAATAGTCCAGTGGGTAGGGCATTTGCCTTTCATGCAGCTAACCCGGGTTCGATCCCTGAAATCCCATATGGCCCCCTGAGCACCGCCAGAGTAATTCCTGAGTGCAGAGCAATGAGTAACCCCTGAGCATTGCCAGGTGTGGCCCAAAAAAGCAAAATAAGAAATAGTGATGGCTATGGAAATCATTATGGAGATTGCTCAAAAAACTATAAGATGAGCTTATGATTCCACCTCTTGCCAAAACCGCAAGAGTCTGAAAACATTAATTTAAAATGATGTTGCACTTATTCATGCATTTTCAAATACAAAAAATATATTTAAAGATATATTCAAAATATTTTTTGCAGTCCTACCCATGAGACCAAGATCTGGAAACAATGAAAGTGCCCAAGAACAGATGAATATATGCTTTTTACTCATATATATATATATATATATATGAATATATGCACACATATGATGAAATATTGCTCAACTAGCAGAGATGAAATCTCATGGTTCACTGCCACATGGATGGAACTGAAGGGTGTCATGCTAAGCAAAATTTGTCAAAGGGAGATGAAATGTATAAACACTGAATAATCTTCACGTATGGACTAGAAAGAGACACAGTAAGAAAATAAAACATAGCCAATGATAATAGACCCTATAGGCAGGAGTGGAGAGAGGATACCTGAGACCTAGAGAAAAGGGTAGATGATGCTGACACTCTGGTGCGGAGGGGGCGGTGGGTACAGCAGCATTTCCCTGAAACAAATTTTCCCTGAAACATTTTCTTACTACGATATTGTAAATCACAGTGCCTAAATTGTTAAAAAAGTTTTTCACTTTCATGTGCCTCATAAATACTCTTTAAATTCTTATTTTAGAAGCAAAGATTATAACGTGAATACTTATTCAGAAAGTGAAAATCCCCTTCAGATACTTCTGACCACAACCAAGGGTATAACAGCTTGAGGTATACATACAAGATAAGGGAAATTACAAATACGATGTATATGTGGCTACTCAAGTCTTTGCTAAAGTAAAAATAATACTTATAGGTTATCTTTTGATAAAATAAGTGGAAATGAGATGGTAAGTCATCTCAAAGATTTCCTTTTTATAAGGTGACATTGATAATTTTAATATTTATTTATGCTTTAAGTACACACACAAATGTTCATGGAATTTCATAAATAGAAGGAAGATTTGTTGTGGAAGTATAATTCTTCTCTACATATTTGGTTCTACTTGGACAAATCATACTTTGAAAAATTGTTATCTGATTATTCATTAACAAATATTTTTAAACTGACACTAAAAATTGTTGGGGAACCACTGGGGTCCCCAACAGTACCAGGACAGAAGTTTTCTTCTACCTCCGAGGCCGCTGGGGAACTTGTGATGAAAACTCACAGGTCTGGCGCAATTATAAAAAAGGCTTTTAATAGTATAAAAACTCTAACACTGTAATCCAATATAATGGAAGACCTTAGCTCTGATCAGAACTTAGACCATACACAAGGGCTCAAGTCTCCCACCAAAGAGGATCCCACCAGAGAGAGTCCTACCAAAGAGGGTCCTACCAGAAAGTAATCCCACCAAAGAGGATCTCACCGAAAAGAGCCCTACCAAAAAGGGGCAAGTACCTCAAGTCAGTCGCCTTATATACACCTAACTTCAGGGAGGGTCTTGTCAACAAAGAATCCTAAACAGCTTCTAGTTAGTAGAAGAGTATAGAAGGGCGGTGACAGTTATGCGGTGTTCTCTTATGTAGAACACTGGAGGGGGCTGGTATAAAGTAATACATCTTAATTTCATGGACTTCATGTAATCTAGATGGTATCCACAAGGTTCTTTTATTTATTATCTGCACCAGGGTGATTCTGAGTATCTTGCTCTCTGTATACTGAAAGGGTCACACTCACCTGCATGAGGGCAAACTAGTATGATCCTTCCTATAATCTTAAAGGATAGCCTGAAGCAGCCACGGTGGTAGTCTCATGGTAAATTCTAACTGTCCCACACTGGGTACAGTGGGTATAAAGAGGAGCTATGCCCAATCTAGATAACATAGAAGTCCTAGTCGATGTATAATAATAATAATAATAATAATAATAATAATTCAGAAGTTACTCATTCAGAGTCAAGGTGACTTCTGTAACTGCTACACCCTCCATCAGTGTTTACATAGAACAGAGATCTCATTCGTATGAACCCTGGATTAAGAACATGTAAATAGATTAAACTGTGAGTGGAAAAACAGCAAAGCTCCCAAGCTAGCTAGGCCTATAATCCAACAAAAAATAATTATTTGATGATGTAACTCCTTGCCCTGGTGGAGACCATCTGCTGCCAGGAAAGAAAATAATAATCAAATCAAATTGAACAAAGAGAGTGTTCTGGCACCCATAACTAGGAGGTTTAAGCATCAATATAAATTCTAGAACCCAAAGCCATCATTGGAACTCAGGTTGGCCCACTCAGCTCTCTTTTATCTATAAAATCTATTCTCTTACTACTTTACTTTTAAGAAAATATCTTGCCTCTTTCTAAACATTGATGGAGCTATTTTATTTATTTATTTATTTGTTTGTTTGTTTGTTTATTTATTTATTCACTTTTTGACAATTACAAAAATGTTCATGCTTGTGTTTCAAGCCATACAGTGTTCAAGCACCCATCCCTCCACCAGTGCTACCTCCCACCACCAATGTCCCGATACCCTCGCCCCTCCCTTAGCCTGCCTCTGTGGCAGGTTCTCCATCTCTTTTCTCTCTTTCTCTTTCTCTCTCTTTTCCCTCTCTTACATGTTGTGGATTGTAATAGACTTTCGACAATTATTGGCCCACTATTTTTTTTTCTGTCTTACCTAACCTCTGTTCCCACACATTTGTGGTAGTTTCAACCTTTGGCAAGACCTCCTGATCCACATTTTGCCTGACCTTGGATATTGGTATTATAATATGTATATATGTATATATATTTATGTCATGCAAATAAATGCAGTCATTCTATATCTGTCTCTCTCCTTCTGGCTAAATTCACTCAACATGATCCTCTCCATGTCCATCCATTTATAGGCAAATTTCATAACTTCATTTTTTCCTAACAGCTGCATAGTATTCCATTGTGTAGATGTACCAAAGTTTCTTTATCCAGTCATCAATTTTCGGGCACTCTGGTTGTTTGCAAATTCTGGCTATTGTGAATAATGCTGCTATGAATATAAAAGTAGGGATGGTGTTTCTACTGCATGTTTTTGGTTTCCCAGGGTATATTCCCAGAAGTGGTATGGCTGGGTCAAATGGGAGTTCAATTTCTAGTTTTTGGAGGAATGTCTATATTGTTTCCCAAAATGTCTGTACCAGTCAACATTCCCACCAACAATGGATGAGTGGCCCCTTTTTGATGGAGCTATTTAAAAAATGCCAAATTAAGAAAAACTAGTTAGAAGAAGTATAAATACAAATCATCACACTCATATATATATTTGTATATAAAGAAAATACAAAGGGATTGATATCAAAGGACTCAATAGTTACCCAATGGCAACAATATCTGGAAGATTTATAAATTGTAGAACAGAGGCTACCATTTCAGGTGAAGGCAGGGAGTAGCAGGGAGGAAATGACTAGAAGTGACAACAGAAGAGGCGGGGGTCTGAGAACTGGTGGTGGTGGAGGAGCAGTATTTCTATACACCTCAAGCATGAATATAAGCAATTTCTAACCATGTACTTTATATTTAATTCAACCACAACAAAGATATCTCTATACATACACAGGATTCATCATCCGGCTTCAAGATGACTTCTATAGCCTAAAAGCTATTTTTCTGTAAACCAGTATGTTCTACTGTAAAAAATAGTCCCTGAAGTTAGGAATTTAGTCTCATTGATAGGTATTGGTACACATTCTGGACAACAGTAGCTGGGGAAAGAAATAGATTGATCAGTCTTGGATGACTAATATGCCTTCTTCATAACTAGAATTGGAATCAGTCCATCCACTCATATGATGTAAGAGGTATGAGGACCACCTTCTTCCAATTAAATAAAGCTGTTATGAAAATTAGAGAGAGCAGATTCTAAGCAAATGAAAATTAACATGTGTCCATCAATGGGTCCACCACAACAGAATGAATTCTATTTATAATTGGTTTCCCTGTAAGCCATCAACTGGACTTAAAACGCCAATGCTCAAGAGAGAATCTTCAATCAAAAGTCTTACAACAATCTCAAATTCCAGGTGCCCAAACCTGAACTTTGGATCTTTTCCTTGGTTCCATCCAATACGTTCCTTGATATTCTCTGCTCAATTTAACTATTAGCCTCTTTGGCACAGAAAGAGCAGTATTGTCCCAGACCACTTTTCTCTCTACCACCCTCTTACTCACTTTGGTCACTAGCTTCAACCATCTTGATAACTTCCAAATGTGTGCTTTCATCTGTCATTTTAGAAACTGTTTTAGCTCAGGCTCCCCTTTCTTTGCAGCCAAATTTGTGCGATTGAGTTCAGAGAGATAGTAAAGGAAGCGAATGATAGTACAGGAATGAATGATAGTAAGGAATGAATGATAATAAGAAATGAATGATCGTGAGGAATGAATGATCGAAGAGGAATGAATGATATCATGCTGATCCCAGTTTACTCCCCAAGCACTCCATGGTCTCCAAGCATTGCCAGCTGCACCTCAAGCATCGAGAACTGTGGAGTGTGATCCATCTCCCCCCCCCAAGAAATAATTTGTTCAAAGGCTTTCCCTACGGGTCTTTTAAATGCTAATTTTGCTCCTTTCTTAGCCATCTGTCACACTTTTATCTCTTTATAGTGAGACTTTTATGATCAGACACTGGTTTGTACATGCCTAAAAACTATCCATCTCCCTATGATTATATAAGCAATATAGGCCAGCTTGGGACCACAGCACTGATGCTCAGGGATATTGCACCTGGCTCTGTGCTCAGGGATCACTCCTGATGTTGCTCAGAAGTGAATCATGGTGGCAACATGAAACATGTGCCTCCCCACCCTTGTTTTACTGTAACTGCAACCCCTACATGCTAATTCTTGATCTGACAAACTATCTCTATACGATGTAGCTCAGCCCCACCCCACCATACTTTTTAGACACTCCCACTCCCACTGATCCATCTGCAGAAGCAACTGTGGGCACCTCTCAGATGAGTCTCTGCTGCTCATTCCAACTTCTAAGCTGTAGTTCATGCTATATCTTTAGATTATCCTCCTTAAAAGGACCAGCATCTCCCCTGCCAGCCCACTTACATCTTATGTGAGCTAGCTGAGAGGGAAGAGGTGATTTACAGAGATTTGGGGGGCAGGAGAAGTGATTTACAGATAGGTAAAGACCCTCTCTAGGCTAAGAAAAACCCTGCAGCCCAGCCCATCTTCATTCTAGATCCCGATGCAATGCAGGCGCCAAGGTCTAAAGTAGTGTAAGACCAAGATCAAATGGTTTCTAACCAGAAATCTGATGGTGAGTTACGGTTCCCTCAATCTGCGTTTTCTTGCACCTAGAATGGTGAAAATGTGCATTTTCTTTGTGAACTAGGATTTTAAGATTTGCTGTATGTCTCATCAAAGACAAAATTTTTTATTACTTTAACAATTACTATATTAAAGTAAGTGAATTTCCATGCATGTATTGAAATATTTACAAAGAATATTTACAATAATAGATCTCTGTCGGGAGCTGCTGGGGTCCCCAACAGTATCTGGACAGAAGTTCTCTTCTACCTCCGAGGCCGCCAGGTGAACAGATGAAAACTCACAAGTCCAGAGCAGTTCCAAAATGGCTTTTAATAGTACAAAAGCTGGGGCCGGAGTGATAGTCCAGTGGGTAGGGTGTTTGCCTTGCACGCGGCTGGCCTATGTCGGCCTGGGTTTGATTCCCGGCATCCCATATGGTCCACCGAGCACCGCCAGGAGTAATTCCTGAGTGCAAAGCCAGTAGTAACCCCGAGAGTCACCGGGTGTGACTCAAAAAGCAATACAGACAAAAAAATGCAAATGATGGCTTCTAAGTGTATGTAGTGTAACCCACAATGTGTGGGAGAAGGAGGAGAGAGAAAGGGAGAGAGAGAGAGGAGATAAAGAACCTGCCATTTAGGCAGGATGTGGGAGGGGGAAGGAATTGGGGACATGGGTGGTGGTTGAGGGGCACTGGTGGAGGGCGGGGTGCTGGAACACTGTGTGACCGAAACCCCAAGCGTGAACAACGTTGTAATTGTATATCTCATGGTGGTATAATAAAATGTTAAAAAAAAATAAAAAAATAAAAAATTAAAAAAAAAGCAAAAAAAAAAATAGTACAAAAGCTCTACCACCGTAATCCAATATAATGAAAGAACTCTAGCTCCGGTCAGAACTTAGACCATACATGAGAGCACAAGTCTCCCATCCAAGAGGATTCTACCAAAAAAGAGTCCTACCCAAAAGAAAGGGTGAGTGCCTCAATTCAGCCCACTTATATACACCAAAGTAATCCTAACTGTTTACAAGGAGGGTTCTGTCAATAAAGAACCCTAAACAGCTTCTAGATAGTAGAAGAGTGTAGAAGGGGGTGCCACACCCTATTATAGGTATAAATAAAAGAGTATGCCAAGTACTAATCTCTTCCTCTGAGACATCTCTTATGTAAGACACTGGAGAGGGGCATGCTGGTATAAAGTAATACATCTTAATTTCATGGGCTTCATGTAATCTAGATGGTACCCACAAGGTCCTTCTTATTTTTTATCTGCAACAGGGTAATTCTGAGTATCTTGTTCTCCATATACTGAAAGGATCACACTTGCCTGCCTTAGGGCAAACTAGTATGATCCTTCCTATAATCTTAAACAATAGTCTCAACGTAGCCAGGATGGCAATCTCCTGGTAAATTCTAACTGTCGCATGCTGGGTGTAGTGGGTGTAAAGAGGAGCCATGCCCAATCTAGATAACATAGAAGTCTTAGTAGATATATAAGTCAGAAGTTATTCAGCATCAAGGTAACTTCTGTAACTGTTACACCCTCTATCAGTGTTTACATAGAAGAAAGATCTCATTAGAATGATCATTCTCATTTGAATGATCTTATTAGAATGGCTTAATACAATGCATATTGGCAATGGATAAGAATTTGAATTATTACACAACCTGACACTTATTTCCTAGAACTATATCTACTGTATCATTCCTCACTGCTCCATAATAAATGTATATACTTTTTAAAAATATTTTATTACTCAACCGTGAGATATACAATTACAAAGATGTTCATATTTGGGTTCCGATCATGCAGTGTTCAAGCACCCATCCCTCCACCAGTGCCCATTTCCTACCACCAATGTCCAAGATTCCCTCCCCCCCCCCCCCTAGCCTGCCTCTATGGCAGATTCTTTATCTCTTTCTCTTTCTCTATTGTTCTCTCTTCCTTCCCTTACACATTGTGGATTACAATACATACATTTAGAGGTTATCATATATATCTTTTTGCCTGTATTTAATTAATGCTCGGTTTTAGGTTGGTATTAACACTTTTCACAATTATTAGCACACTATTCCATTCTCTGTCTTACCTAACCTCTGACTCCCACATGTTTGTGGTAGTTTCCACCTTTGACAAGACCTCCTGATCCATGATTCGCCTGACCTTGGATATTGGTATCATAGTAAGTATATATCCATATATATAAATATATAAAGGTATATATTCATATATATATTTATGTCATGCAAATAAATACAGCCATTACATATCTGTCTTTTTCCTTCTGGCTATTTTCACTCAACATGATCCTCTCCATGTCCACCCATTTATAGGCAAATTTCACAACTTCATTTTTCCTAACAGCGGCATAGTATTACATTGTATAGATGTGCCACAATTTCTTTATCCAGTCATCAGTTCTTGGGCTCTCTGGTTGTTTCCAGATTCTGGCTATTGTGAATAGTGCTGCTATGAACATAGAAGTATAGATTGTGTTTCTGCTGTGTGTTTTTGGTCTCCCAGGGTACATTCCCAGGAGTGGTATAGCTGGATCAAACGGGAGCTCAATTTTTAGTCTTTGGAGGAATGTTCATATTGTTTTCCAAAAAGGATGTACCAGTTGACATTCCCACCAACAATGGATGAGAGTCCCTTTCTCTCCACATCCTTGCCAGCACTTGTTGTCCTTGTTTTTGCAATGTGCCAGTCTCTGTGGTGTGCGATGATAACTCATGTTGTTTTGATTTGCATCTCTCTGATGATTAGTGATGATGAACATTTTTTTCATATGTCTTTTGACCATTCAATTATCTTCCTTGTCAAAGTTTCTGTTCATTTCTTCCCATTTTTTGATGGGATTGGCTGTTTTCTTCTTGCAAAGTGCTACCAGTGCCTGATATATCCTATATATTAACCCCTTATCAGATGGGTATTGGGTGAATATTCTTTCCCATTCTGTGAACTGTCTTTGTATCTTGGTCACTGTTTCTTTTGAGGTGCAGAAGCTTTTTAGTTTCATGTAGTCCCATATGTTTATCTTTTCTTATAGTTTTTTTTGTTAGCGGTGTTTCATCTTTGAGGATGCCTTTAGCTTCAATGTTGTGGAGGGTTTTTCCTATAATTTCTTCAATGTACTTTATGGATTCAGGTCTGATATTGAGATCTTTATTCATTTTTGATCTGATTTTTGCGCATGACATTAGACAGAGGTCTAAATTCATTTTTTTACATGTAGCTGCTCAGTTTCCCCAGCACCTTTTGTTGAAGAGGCTTTCCTTACTCCATTTCAGACACTTTTCACCTTTATCAAAGATTAAGTGATCATGTTTTTGAGGATGTATATGTTTTATTGTGTGTGTGTGTGTGTATATATATATATATATATATATTTGATTCTGCTGCTTTGTACCTCTGTTTAGCTAGGCATTCTCTTAAGCAAGAAACACATCCTGTACTGTGGATGAACAGAGGTTATACCTAGGTTACATCAATGAAGACTTCACACTGTCCACTGAGGGTTACTTGCTTCCCTCAAGTACATGCTTGAGTCATGTTCCTGCACAGGGACATTAATGTGAGTGGAATAGTTCAATTTATCCCTTGGGGTGATATATAATAAGGTAAGAAGGAGGGTAAGGCTCTTTATGCAACATGTCTTAATTTCAGAAACTTTTGTATTCTAAATTTTGGACCTGAAAATGTGGCAGTTTTTTTCCTAAAAGCATTGAATATCACTTTAATAAGAAAATCTAGTATATTTGGTGAGAGGCAGTTAAGTGAAGCAGGTTTATATCCTGAACACCCCCAATGTTTCTCAAGGCATCATCACCACATGCAGTTCTGGAAGCTTCTAAGCACCATTGGGATGGGCCTGGATTTATCACTGCAACCCAGGGCCTGAGAAACTCAGCATCCTCATGAAAATGCATCCTTCCCCACTGACAATAGTTTCTTTGAGTTGCTTCTTTGTTTCTACTGTTTCTATGAAATAAGTAGTGAATGGTGCAAAGATAAATTATTTCACAAGTAGAAACTGTTCTGAACACCACACATATCAAAGGTCCCTCATCTTTGTTATTCTATACCTCCAGAATTAATTTAAGAATATTAATTCATATTCTAACTTGATAGCTGTGACTATCTGGCTTGGGTTTACTTTACAAGCATGAGCTGAGTTTATAGACACTATGGACAGAGTAACAACTGTTAACCTCAAACTCAACTTAAAGACTAACAGAAACAGGGAACTGGCATCGTTTGATGTTTTCTAGTTAATGAACAGTATACAAATTAATAGATCATCATACTTACCTGGCAGGGGGGACACCATGATCACAAATTAATAGATCAAGGTAAGGTGATTTTAGGGGAGAACTGAGTCAATTTACTGTCAAGCTATCCAAATCAATTTGTTGCAAGTGTTAACTTCAATTGAGTTCTTGTTTTATTTAGCCAGCTATATTCGAAATAGCTTCAAAGTAAAGATCACTAGCACACATTTTTAAAAAAGTGATTGAAGACTAATCTTTAGAAAAATCTCATGAATACAAATGGATTTTAAAGGAGGTCTATTATCGCTTCAATGCTCATATGCAACTGTATTAATATTAATGAGAAAGAGAGACAAGCATTTATGAGAGATGAATAGATTCTTATGGTGTTTAGTAGACAATTGTTTGCCATTCCCAGAACCTGTAGTATTGAACTTAACCAGAGTTACCAACAACCATGAGTACAAAGAGAAAAGGAAACCGTCTCTAATATTTAGATTTGTTTCTACCTTTTCTTGGGCACATACCATTTCTTGCAGAAAAATAGAATTTAAAATATGAGCACTTTGTGCTTTGTAAAATTTTGCTTCAAGTGACAAGCTCCTATCCTGTGTAAATTGTTAATAAGATAGAAATGAATATGTAGTAGGCTGGGCTGGTTTCATTCCTCTAAGGGTTAAGTTCCATTTCTCTAAATTGGTTTGTGCCCTATTTCAGTTCACACATGTGCATATCTGAGCATTCTCCTTGGCTCTTTCTTGGTGGACTAAGGTCCTCAGAGATTTGCTGGTTATTGACCTGGTTGGACAATGCATGAGTCGCATCTGTTAAAAAAATAATGCAGTATAGAAGTTCAGTAAAATGCCAGTCACAGTATTAACTTGTGACCAAACAAGTATCAAAACTCTTAAGTCATCATTTTCCTTTAGACGACTTCATTTGGTTCTTATCGTAATCTCCCTTTCAGGGTCAGGAAGAAAAACAATTTTTATTACTGGTTTTGGCATATCGAATACGCATCATACAGCTTGCCAGGCTCTGCCATGTGGGTGATATACTCATAGTAACTTGCTGGGCTAAGCACTGCCAGGAGTAATTCCTGAGTGCAGAGCCAGGAGTAACCCTGAGCATCACTAAGTGTGACGTCACTCTCTGCCCTGACAAGCAGGACATGCCCTTCAGCCGCTCCATGTAGCCGGAAGACACATGGCCTTTGCCCCAGCTGTCCCACTGGCGGTCCTAGTTGGAATGCCTTCAAAAGCATCGAAGAATAACTAAAAAGATAAAGAACCTCTGGCTCCGGGCACATCTCTTCAACTCCACCATTCTCCTGCATTAACATATGCCACAGAGACCTGGGCCATATGAAAGCAGGATGAGAATGCTATTCGGTCTCCCAAAGAGGAATAGAAAGAGCTATGCTTGGAATATCATGCCTCACTCGGAATCTGGAGTTCCGACCTCCGTCGCTGTTCCAGAGTCAGGAATGCTGTCTCGTTTGCCAAGACATCGAAAATCAGGTGGGCTGGACATGTAATGCGATTTGGAGACGACCGCTGAACTAGACCTGTTACCGACTGGATCCCACAGGACGTCAAAAGATCACGTGGCCGCCCACCTACAAGATGGTCAGACTTCTTTGTCAAGACCCTGAAAGAATGGTTTGAGGCTCTTCATATTCCTGAAGCAAGCAGATGCCATTGGGCTACACTGGCACATGATAGGGTCAAATGAGAAATGTTACTGGCACCCACTCGAGCAAATTGATGAATAACGGGATGTCAAGTGATCAAGGAATCTCCCTTAAAATTGAAACATGTCATCTCTGAGCCTTCTCAGAGTCAGGATGGGTGACCTGCCCCCACCTCCCTGTAGTTCCAGAAGCCCCAGCAGCCACACTCAACGTCCCACTGCCTCAACATATAATATTCTTTACCGGCCATGTTCCAGAGACTCAAAAATAAATCTCAACTCAGAAGAGATATGCAGTATTGCAATCCCAATACCACCAGTTGAAAAAATTTCTCAGATACCTGTTCTTAGCTGCGATCCCTGGGGCAATCTTGGGAGGGAGGTGCCACGTTTCCACCTCAAAACCCCAGCAGCTGCACTCACACCCCAACCTCTGACACCAAGATTCTGGCCAGACTTCCCAGTTAAATATTCTGGGCTGCTATCTCCACACTCTACAATACAAACATCCCAGTAGGAGCACAGCAGATTGAATGGGAATGTAATGGAAAAGCCAACTAATCCCAACTAACAAAATTATGAACATAGAGGCTTAACTTACATCAACAGCTTAGTAAACTCTCAACAAGGACTTTATCTCATGGTGAGATACAACGATTTTCACAAATTTTCTTTTACTGAAATATTTTTGACCATGTCATTAGCCATTTATTGGTAACGAGCAATGTAAAATAAATTATTGTGAAACTGCATCAGGGGGACAGGCTTGAGGGGGTGGTTGGAAAAATAGTGAAAATGGTGAAGGAAAGGATATGGTGGTGGGATTGATGTTGGAATACTGAATGCCTGTAACAAACCATCACGGACAACTTTGTAAGTCACAGTAAGTTGAGAACAAAAGTTATATATCATAGATTTTTTTATCTCATGTACTCAAGGATTACTCACCCAGTCATTACTACTTATCCTCATTCACCCTCTCCCTCACAACTTCCAACCCAAGAACAACGACCACTAAAACCTAACCCAATTTTTCCCCAGGAGTGAAAGATTGACATAATGTGAATGTCAGATTAATTAACCATTACTACTTACTTCAATGATGAAGTCAACCACTGACATATCATTTCCATACTTTGAATATGGATAGATCTGGCCAGAGAGACAGTACAGTGGGTCAGACATTTTCTTTGCACATGGTTGACAGGGTTCGATTCCTGACACCCCATACTATCAACTGAGCCCCTTCAGAATTGATCCTTTAGTGCATAACCATGAATAAACCCTGAGCACTGCTGTTGTGCCCCTCCCTCTCAAAAAAATAAAGAAAGAATATGAATAGATCTTGTGAATTTTTTTCCAAATCCAGACAAGTAACACTCCATAGGAATTACAGGTTACAGTAACACATGATTTCATAACAACATATTAATAGATGTTATTTTGAGCTAAAAGTTACAAGGAGAAGTGAGAGGTTTATAGATGACCCTAGAAATAATAGAGCACCAATAGTCTATATCTATGCAATTAAGAACAATAGTTCAAATATTATACTATGAGCGTTGCCTGGTGTGACCCAAAAAAGCAATACACACACACACACACATATATATATATTATATATATATATATTATAATAGAAGAGTATGCTACCCTCACGGCAGAGCCTGGCAAGCTACCCATGTCATATTTGATATGGCAAATACCAGTAACAATTATAGAGCTCATTCCCATTACCTGATGGAATGGTTTGAGGCTCCTTATGTTCCTGGAGCAATCAGGTGCCCTTGGGATCTACTTGCATGAGACAGGACATATGGAGATGTTACTGGTGCCCGCCGAGCAAATCGATGATGAACGGGAAGACAGTGATACAGTGATTATACTATGAATTTGGTTCAGGTACCCTTTAGAACAGTAAGCATTTTTATTTTCTTGGATCTGGCACACATGAGATGCACTTCACTTTCCCTGTGCTGTCTCCCTGGCACATATACTTGCTGTAGAACAGCAAACATGTTTAAAAATTTTAATTTTTTAATGGTCAAAGCAGAGTCCACTATATGTTAGCAAAATAAGTAAATGACACAGCATTATTCAGCACTTCACTTGTATCACTTATCTTCCCGTTGTTCATCGATTTGCTTGAGCAGGCACCTAGTAACATCTCCATATGTTCTGTCACATACTATGTGTCACATATGCACACTAGCGTAGTCCAAGGGCATCTGCTCATTCCAGGAACACGGAGAGCTTCAAACCAATCCTTCAGGTCATGGGAATTACAGTACAACTGTTACTTATTTGATACGTAACAGTACAACTGTTACGTATTTTATTTTGGCATATCAAATACGACATGGGTAGCTTGCCAGGCTCTGCCGGGTGGGAAAATGGTCATTACAGTGTATAAATGTGAAAGATCCTGGGAAGGACCTGGTCCTAACTTCCATTATTATCTAAGAATGTCACGCAGCCCACAAAGCAGCCACGCACCAGTGCAGGTGTGGGTCTGGAGTGTCTCTCTTCCGGTTGCTGGGTGTGGTGGCTGGGAGTTCGCAACTATGCCCTCCAACATGGAGGTGGAGGAATGGGAGGAAGAGCCCAAATCCCTGCTCTAAACTGGCCAGCATGACCTCACCCCACCCCCGCGCCGCAAGTGGCAAACCCTAGGAGCTATGTTGGACTCAGCCAGGGGCTGGCTGAGCCATTTACCACCCTCCAGAACTCCATGGGCTGCTCCACATGCGGCCAAACAGTGCAGCTGTGGGTCTGGAGTGGTTGGGTCTGGAGTATCTTTCTTCCGATATTGCCAGCACAGCTCAGCATTATTCATAGTATCATTTATAGATCAACAGATTAGCAGATTGGCACAAAGTTAAACTCAAGCATTTCAGAGTAAGAGCTAAAAAAGCGGAACTTAGAAGATCCGGGAAAACATTCAGTGTTATAGGGCATAACTCATATCCACAGGGTCTTGGGATTGATCACCTATACAAAAATAATAACCATGATTTGCATTTTCCTTATATATGAAATTTAAAGGGAATAAAAAATGGAACAGGCAAAATAAAACCCAGCAAAACTAAGCCCTTTCATCACAGTAAAAACTTTAATACTTAAGAAAGGGAATGAAAGGGATTAATATCAAAGATATATAAGGCACCAGGAGAACTTCACAAGAAAAAATCAAAAAAATAGGGAGAAGAGATGAACAGAAACTTCCTCAAAGAAGAAATTCAAATAGGGCTAGGCAATAGTCCAGCGGGTAGGGCGTCTGCCTTGCACATGGCTGACCTGAGTTTGATCCCCAGCATCACTTATGATCACCCAAGCACCACCAGGAGTAATTCCTGAGTGCAGAGCCAACCCCTGAGCATCACTAAGTGTAACCCAAAAAAGAAAATAAAATGAATTCAAATGGCCAAAAAATCAACCCTTCTACTTTTGCTCTATGCAATAACTACAAGGCAGAGGGTATCATGTTAAACAAAATAAGCTAAAAAGGAAGACCAATTCCACTTGACCCCAATCATAAACAAAGCAAGGGAACAGATAATATCCAAATTGGGGCAGGGGAAACCTTGGATTTTGATTACAAAATGGAAGGGGTGGGTACACGATGATAGCACAGTGGGTATAATACCTTGCCTTGCATAGGGCCAACCCAGAGTTGATTCCTGATATCCCATATGTTCTCCTGAGTCTAGTCAGGTGTGATCCCTGAGTGCAGAGCTAAGAGTAAGCCCTTGAACACTGTCATATGTAGCCCAAAGAGCAACAACAAAAGGAAGTGGTCAAAATGGGTGGTGAGTGAGCAGAATATGGAGAGATACCACTGACTTGAAGTGGCATAACACAGTAGAAGGTCTTTTTCTTTTTTGTGGGGGGGGGGAAAAAAAACCCCAACACAAGATACATGTTAATGTATTCATTTTAATTATGTTACTATAGTACTATTAATTATGTGATCCCACAACTATTTAAATTTAAATTTATGTATTCTTTTTGTATTGAATCACCTTGTGATGAACAACTACAAAGCTTTTCATGATTGGGTTGCAGTCATACAGTGTTCCAACACCCAACGCCTCCACCAGTGCACATTTACCACCAGCAATGTGCCCCGCTCTCTCCTACTCACCCCAAACGACCTATGTCTATGGCAGGCACTCTTTCTCTTTTTTTGCACATTGTGTTTTGCAATACTAACAGAATTATCATGAATATACCTCTACATACTTTCAATACTCAGTTCTAGTCTAGCATTTCTATTTTCAACTACTATAGGTGAACTTGTCCCTTCTGTACCTTACCTACACTCTACACCTAACATGCATGTGGTAGAATCCAACCACTGACAAACTCTCCTGGCCCCTGTTTCCCCTATCCTTGGAATTTTGGGAAACATTATGGACATTTCTCAAAAACCTAGAAAACAAACTAAAAATTGATTCCCCTCTTGACCCAGCAATACCATTCCTGGGAATATACCTTGGGGGCCCAAAAACATACACCAGAAACACCATCTGCAATTCTATAATCATTACAGCACTATTCACAATAGCCAGAATCTGGAAACAACCCGAGTGTCCAAGAACAGACAACTAGATAAAGAAACTATGGTACATCTACACAATGAAATATTTTTTTTAGGAAAAATGAAGGTCATGAAACTTGCCTAAAAATGGATGAATATGTAGAGTATCATGTTGAGTGAAATAAGTTAAGAGAAAGACAGCTATATAATGACTGTATTTATTTGTGAGTTTTAAATAAAAATATGTATTCATTTCTAAAAAGCATTTTTATTCCTTTAGTCACTTGATCACTTGACATCTCATTATTCTTCGATTTGCTCGAGTGGGTGCCAGTAACATTTCCATTTGTCCCTGTCATGTGCCAGTGTAGTCCAATGGCATCTTCTTTGCTCCAGGAATACAAAGAGCCTCAAACAATTCGTTCAGGTTCTTGAAGAAGTCTGACCATCTTGTAGGTGGGTGGCCATGTGATCTTTTGATGTCCTATGGATTTGCCATCCACAGGACGTCAAAAGATTCCTTTTAGTATAAATAAGAAACTCTTGACTGATAAATGGTCTAATTTTCCTTTGAAAATCCAGAAAGGGCAACCAGAATTCATATTAGTTGTCAAGAAAATCTGACATCCAGAAATTCTTTCCCCACATCATTGTTTCTGTTGTTTGTTATATCAGGGTCTCTCCAATGGTGCTCAGTTACTTCTCAAGGCTGCCCCATGTGGCGCTATGGGGCCACACAGTGTTAGGGATCAAACCAGGGCTCCCCCATGAAGTAGCCATCCTTCTTCACTGCCCTTCTGCCCTCCCTCTCCACCTGCTGTCTTCTTATTCCTTCCTTCCTCCTCTCCTCTCATCCATTGTCTCCAATTATTTCTTTACTGCCAGGGATCACACCTAGGGTTTCACATAAGCAAAGCAGGTGCTCTCCTGATGAGTGAATTTCCTGGTCCCACATGGTCAGTAAGAACTGACCATATTCTTCAGTCTGCAATCATGTGTTCATACTTTTTGCACACTGCAAATCTACATTATTTTGAGGCTGTTCTACTACTTCTATGAAGGGAATATGATCTCTGTTCAACTACAAAACATCCATTATCTTTATTTTCATCCACTATTAAGCATAATACTATGACAGAGGAGAAATACTTCAGATATTGATTACACCATAACAGGATATTACTCGCTTCTCAAAATTACAAGCATAAGTTATTTCTAGTGCGAGTTCATGCATCAGTAGAAATTTTCTCTAGAATATACAAACTTCCTCTAGTTAGTGATTTTCATCACTAACATTATTTTTAGTAACATACCTGATTATTTGGGAAAACTTCACTCCTATTAGGGTTTCAAAAGGTGATAGTTCTATCTCAAATCATACAAGGGGGGGGAAAAAGGGCAACCGGATTTATATTAGCTTCCAAGAAAAGTATTTTTAAAACCTAATAAGCTCAGGGAGTCCGATTCACATTTAAATCAAAAATACAGAAAACTGCATGAAACCAAAAAATCTTAAGTCATTCCATGAGTTTGATTCGATACAAATAACCAATGCTTTTCTGCAGAAGAATCTTTACTATGGTTCAGTGTTGCTTATTTTTAAGTTTTATTGAAGTATAACTCATATACTGCACAATTCACTGAGTATATAATTCAGGAATGAAGTTTAGCCCATTCACAGTGTACCTCCCACTGCCGCTGGTTATAGAACAGTTTCATCACCTCAATCTAGTGTTCCTTCTTTAGCTCTCTACCCCAGTTCACACTCTTTCTTTCCCAGTTCTATAAAACTACCAGTTCACATTTTACATATACAGATTTCCTGCTCCAGAACTTATTATGTGTGGAAATATTTGACATACTGACCCTGTTATCATCTTCTCAGTATATCTTTGACACTCATGCAACCTAAATCATGTGTAAGAGCTCCATTTCTTTTCATGACTTAATATTCTATTCAGTAATAAATGCCATTTGATTTACTTGGCCATCCACTGATGAGCCTTAAAGTAGGGTTGGCTATTAGTAATATAGTTGTTATAAACATGCAAGCATGATATTTTTTTGCCAATACATATTTTTGTTCCCTTGGGTACTTCTAGAAGAAACGGCAAGTGAATACAAAATATTTGATTCTTTAAAGATTGTTTTTCCAGAGAGAGAGATAGCACAAGTGAGTAGGGGTAGGGCTTTTGCCTTGCATGCACCTGACCCAGGTAATCCTTGGCATTAAATAAAGTCCCCGAGCACTATCAGGAGTAATTCCTGAGTGCAGAGCCAGGAGTAACCCCTAAGAATCGCTTTGTGTGCCCCCTCAAAAGTAAGAAAAGTACCCCTAGAGGCAAGTGGGGTGAGGGTGGAGGGGAAAGGGCGCACATTGGTGTTGGGAAATGTGCACTGGTGAAGGGACAGGTGCTGGAACACTGTATGACTGAAACCCAATCATGACCAACTTTGCAACTGTATTTCACTGTGATTCAATTTTTGAAAATGGGGAAAAAATTAAAATTTGTTAAGTCACCACTAAAAAAAAGACTTTTGCCAAGTAGAGCATGATTTCATGGCCCTGCTAGCAGTCTAATAATATAGACCTGTCTATATCTTCATCAAAACTTGTTAACTTTGGTGTTGGATCTAAAACGAGACCCACAGCAATTTGGGTGGGCACGTCAACCGTGATTAAAGGTACCAAGTATCTTTCCATGTACTTGTAGCTATTATGATTGTTTTAGTTATTCTTGGTTTGGGGGCTACACCCAGCACTGGTTAGGAACTACTCCCTGCATGGTGGTCAGGGGTCACTCTCAGCCATACTTGGGGATTCAAATCCATGGACTCATCTCACTATTCCACCCATTTTCAGGGACACAAGGCGGAATTCTGGCTCCCAAGCCTTTAGTCCTGATGCAAATTCCAAAGGCAAAGGCACCATAGTCTGAATTTGCATGAAACATTTTATTTTCTGATTTAAAAGCTAAAATGAATTGATATGTTTCCTGACCGCCAAATGTAAACCCAGAACAACTGTCTCAAACACTGCTTGTAAAATTCCACTAAGTTGGTGCTTTCTAGTTTCTATATATTTATAGAGCGATTACTGCATAGAGCTTTAAATATATAATCACTTTTATACTCTAGAACTAGTGAAAACTTAACCCCTGACTTGCAACGATAGTCCTATAACTAGCATTTTTTGGATCGAAGTTATTGATTACTGTAAGATGTGGTCTTGCACATAGCTGATGGGACAGTAAGCTAGTCCTTTACATGTCTCTTTTCCCTACTGTGTGTCACTGCTACTCAGCTGATATCCACAGAACTCATCATAAACCCTGAAGATTTTTATAAAATCAAACATAGTCCTGACCTACAGCTACAAACTAGCAAGTGTTGTTGGAAGACATCAGACAAGTAGGTGGATTTTGCCTTATTATCGCTTTGTAATAAAATGGAATCATAGCAATCCTCCCCAAGAAATTACCTGGCAGACTTTTACCACATAGTTTCTTTGCATCTCTGATTAGGTAGAAACAAGCAAATATTAAGGAAGAGTTGAGAAAGATTTGCCACATGGTTCATACTGAGTTTAACATTTTCTTAATTAGCCATAGAGAGGCTCCCCATAACAAAGGAATCTCATTCATATTCTATTCTTTCCTCCACCAAAGTTCACTTGATCACTTGATCACTTGAATCCCATTATTCATCGATTTGCCTCGAGTGGGCGCCAGTAACATTTCCATTGGACCCTATCACGTGCCAATGTAGCCCAATGGCATCTGGTTGATTCAGGAATATGAAGAGCCTCAAACCGTTCCTTCAGGGTCCTTCAGGGTCTTGACAAGGAAACCACCAAAGTTATCACTAAAATTATTTATTCCCCTCAAAGGAAGTCCATGGTGGAAAACAAAACTCAAAAAGAGAAACTAAGGAAAGAAAACCCCTAGGTAGGGAAGGAAGACATACAACCTAACTTTTTTTCACAGACATGTTCACGAAAAGAAGCCAGCTAATTCAGGGCAGGGGCCAGAAAAACAGCCCAGGGTTAATGCTTAGCTAGCATGTGGCTGACCCCAGTTCATATTCCACAATGATCCCTGAGTACAGAGCCAGGAGTAAGCCCTGACCAGCCTAAAGACAAACACAAATTCAGGGACAGACATACTTGAGATTATTTCACCACAAGAAGCCACTGGTGTCAGGAAAACACAAATGTGAGCCTAAGTTCATTCTCCTTATGAGTCGATTCTCACTATGAACTATCAGGCACACAACTATTCTACTCTGGTGCCCAGGATCCTGCTATTCAACATACACTGCACGTGACATTCTCAAAACCAGGATGTTTTCTTTCTGAAAATATGGAAATGTACTGAGTTTTTTGCAACCCTTTTCTTTAATCTGTCTCCCATTCTTGTTTAGGGTTTATTTTTATGCCTCAAAGGCAGATGGTAGCTGTATAAAGCTCTTCCGGCTAACCATGTAAGTGTATGGGATGTGAGATACGGGAGAGAAGACTGGCAAGGAAATCAGTTACCCAACCATTCTGAGCTCAAGACTTCCTTACTCAGTACACAGTGTACTTTGCATGTTCACACACATACTACACACCTTATCAGATTTATTTAAGAACATGGCGTTTCCTCATTTCTATGTATAAGTCACATTCTGTGCCCTCTGAAACATCATTAACACAGTTTTGTGAGCTGCCTATAAGGTCCCTAAGTCCAAGTTAATTTAAAGGTGTACACCCTGTTCCTTAAGCAATGTTTGGATATTACCAATATACTGAAAGATAAATGAGACGCTCTCATGGCAATAGAGCTTTTAACCTTTCCTCTCCTCTATCACGACGGGGTGAATTACCGTAAATGATGGGTGCCCTGTCTGCAGTGTGGACAATTGATTTGACCTGACTGCCTCCAAAGCTCTAATGGACTTTGTGGCCGAATCCCCTGAGATATAAAATATGTTGGAGTGAATGGGGCAGGTTAAAGAACCGACCTGCTTTTCATTGTAGGCTCTGGCTCTAATACATCTCCCAGTTGTTCAGGGCAAAAGATTAAAAATGATCAATATCCAAATCATTTTTAAATGAAGCCCCCAGTAAATCTATTTTTTGTTAATTCCCCCACCCCGCCAAGCCTGGCTTTACAAACCAGGAAAAGATCTTTTCCTCAAACACAGAATTGCATACACAGCTCTATCTTCAGTTTATTTTCATTTAATTCATTCGCATCTATTCAGGATATTGATTATGTGGGTTGTACAAAATTTCTTTGGATTTACATGGTGAATTTCTCATTCTTTGAGTTTACACAGAGGTTTCTATTTGCACTGATGTAGGTTATCTGAGAGGAAGAAAGTATGGTAGGAAATATTTCAGGCAAATGGAAGCAAGAACAATAAAGAAAAAATGCAAGGAGGCAAACATTGAAAATTGACAAAAATTAGATAGAAAAAATGCCTTTTGGGTAAAATTATATTTTTACCTGATTCACATGATACATAAGATGAAGAAAAAGACATGGTCAACATATTTTAAAATTCTAAACTGATGTATAGTAAAAGAAGTGAAGATTAACAAGGAAGAAATTCTTTTCTTTATTTTCAATAAAAACAAAACAATGAAAGTCAGGGACTGGAGTGATAGTACAGTGGGTAGCGAATTTGCCTTGCATGTGGCTGACCTGGGTTCGATTCCCGGCATCCCATATGATCCCCAAGCACTGCCAGGGGTAATTCCTGAGTACAGAACCAGAAGTAACCATGAGCATCGCTGGGTGTAACCAAAAAAAAAGCAAAAAAAAAAAGTCAATGTTTTTTGCATATACACCCAAGGGGAAATCATGTAAAGAAGTGAAGAAAGAATAGGCCATGTGAATAGTGTAAGAGGCTAGAGTATAGGCCTTGCAATTGGAGCCCAGGTTCACTCCCAGGAAATGCAGGCATTTCCTTCATGTTGAACCAGGAGTGAGCCCATAACTGAACTGCTCTCAAACCCACTGGGTGTGACCCAGAAACCAAAAAGAGACAAAGGGAAAAGAAAACATTTAGAAAGCCACAGATCAATGAATTGTCACTGGATCAAGAGGTAAGCTAGTTACTGAATGATATTTTAATTAATTTTTCTTATTATTGAATCACCTGAAATATACAGTTGCAAAGTTGTTCATTATTTCAGTTTCAATCATAAAATGTTCTAATACCCAACCCTTCACCAGTGCACATTTCCCACCACCAATGTTCCCCAGTTTTCCTCTCCCCTCCCCAACCAACCCCCAAAAGCAGAAACAAGTTTGGTTGTTGTTTGGGCCACATTTGGCACTCAGAACTTACTCCTGGTGATGAATATGGTATATGTGGTGCCGCATATATCATTGGTAGGTCGCATGCAAGGCACGCCTGCTGTACTATCTCTCCAGGCCCTGAATATATTTTAATTTGATTTCACTAGCTTTTTGTCATCTTGAAGGTACATCTTAAAGAGTAACATTCTAAGAATTAATTTTATTTCAAATTTCAGTTTTAGTTTGGTCATGGACATTGAGTCAACACATACTGAACAACAGTCTGGACAAAACATTTGAAAACAAAAATTTTAAAAGGTTCTGCAGTCAGAAATTACTCCTGGCGGTGTTCGGGGACCATATGGGATGCCGGGGATCGAACCCCTGGCCAGCATGGCGGGCCGGCTGCAAGGCAAACGCCCCTACCCGCTGGACAATGCCGGCTGGTACAGCCTTTCTGGAAAACAATATGGACTTTCCTCCAAAGACTAGAAATTGAACTCCCATTTGACCCAGCCATACCACTCCTGGGAATCTACTCTGGGAAACCAAAAATACGGAGCGGAAACACCATCCCTACTTTTATGTTCATAGCAGCATTATTCACAATAGCCAGAATCTGGAAGCAACCAGAGTGCCCGAAAATCGATGACTGGATAAAGAAGCTTTGGTACATCTACACGATGGAATACTATGCAGCTGTTAGGAAAAATGAAGTTATAAAATTTGCCTATAAATGGATGGACATGGAGAAGATTATGTTGAGCGAAATTAGCCAGAAGGAGAGAGACAGATACAGAATGACTGCATTTATTTGCATGGCATAAATATATATGTACATATTATGATACCAATATCCAAGGTCAAGTGAAACATATATCAGGAGGTCTTGTCAAAGGTGGAAATTATCACAAACATGTGGGAGTCAGAGTTTAGGTAAGACAGAAAATGGAACAGGGTGCTAATAATTGTCGAGGGTACTAATGCCAACCTAGAACTGAGCATTAAATAGAGGCAAAAGGATTCACATGACAACCTTTTAATGTATGTTCTGTAATCCATAGTCTGGAAGGGAAGGAAAAGAGAAAGAGAGAGAAAGGGAAAGAAATAAAGAACCTGCCATGGAGGTGGGCTGGGGAAGGGGGGAAGGAATCAGGGACGTTGGTGGTGGGAGATGGGCACTGGTGGAGGGACGGGTGCTGGAACACTGTATGACCAAAACCCAAACATGAACTTTTTAATTGTATATCTTTTTTATTTGTATATCCCACAGTGGTATAATAAAATACTTTAAAAAATTTTAAAAGGTGAGGGAAATGACGAGAGGAATGATATTTATGTCTGGTCCTCGATGAAACTATAATCGAGCTGAGAAAAATCAGGAAACACTACCGATACCTTTAGTCCAAAATAAATATAGCATCTTAAGTATCATAAAATCTTTGAATTGTAGAGTAGGGACAAGTGTCATTAACTTGTGAGAGCAAAGAATGTTTCATAGATTTGGCTGTATTGAAGCTGAATGCAAATGTAGCTCCAGCTACAACAATTTTTAAAGCCTCAAATATTTTCAGAATGTGGGTATATGAGGGCAAATGATTTCCCACAAGTGTGCTATATTATGTGTGTAATTATATTTCCTTTCCATGACCTAAACACTGAACTTTAAGTTAGAGGGCAGTGAAGTTTTGCTAGAGAGGGCCAGATAGTAAATATTTCATGCTTTGTGGGTGCTACATTTTCTGTTGTAAGTAATACCTTCTCTGCTGTAACTAATCCACTCCACTGCAGAGCATATGTAAATGAATGCACATGGCGGTGTTCTGTAAAACTTTAGAGATACTAAAATTTAAATTGTGTGTAATTTTCACATGAAACAAAATATCACTCTTTTTGAACATTTTTTTCAACAATTAAAAAATGTGAAAACCATTTCTAGCTCTGAGGCTGCAGAAAAACAGATGGTAGGTTGGATTTAGCCTGCAGACTGTGGGATGCCAATCCTTGTTAGGCTTTAGAATTTTTGGTAGCTCACCCCTAGATATACAATTATTTGTGATTTTATACCTATGATGTTGTGAGGCTCTGCTGGCCCGGGAGAGCCTCACAACAAGCTAGACGACCCCCACTCCATGAGGACCTCCATTTTCCACATCCGACTTCCCCCTTGTCAGAACTCCACCCAGCAGACCAGCCTATCGCGCCGCGCGGTTCATCAATAAATGCTGGATGACTACAAGAGTATGCTACCCGCACGGCAGAGCCTGGCAAGCTACCCATGTCGTATTTGATATGCCAGATACCAGTAACAATTATAGACCTCATTCCCATGACCTGATGGAATGGTTTGAGGCTCTTTATGTTCCTGGAGCAAGCAGGTGCCCTTGGGCTCTACTTACATGAGACAGATCATATGGAGATGTTACTGGTGCCCCTCGAGCAAATCAATGATGAACGGGAAGACAGTGATCCAGTGATTTATACCTATGATATCTTCCTCAAACTGTATCTTCCCAGGTGATCTTTACAGTATATTGACAGAGGAAAAGCAAAAACTTTCCTTATGAGTGTTTCCACTTACACTTTTTAAAACATTTCAGCCTATATTTTTATTTCTTAGTGTGACTTGACTAGTATGTGCACGGGGTAGCAATTCTGCAGATTATTTAAAGGAAATTTTTTGCAGCCCAGAGTTCTTCAAGAGGATAACCAATAACACTGTTAAATTTGTTTAGTAATAGTACATGTGAACGTGCTGAAAATGATCCATAATCAATGTGCTACAGACTATATTAGAAACACAAAATGAAAGCTGAAGAGATTAAGGTACTTGATTAGCACATACCACCTCATCATGGTTTTCCCATGGCACACATAAGTTTTTCCACATGCACACATAAGGGTACACACAAGTGGTACCCTTGCACCACTGGAGTAATCCCTGAGCACAGGGCAGGGGGAGGCACAGAAGGAGGGAGGAGGAATTGCTAATTCTGTCCTCATCAAGGTCGCTCTTGCCTATATTTTTCATAAGACTAAACATTATGAAACTAAGAAAATAGATCCAATGCTCAAACAAAAGTAAATCTATGGGCCAATCTTTAAGTGCAAGCATTTAGCACCTAATGAATACATTATATGGTAGACAAAGAGAAAATGTTGTCACCTGAAGTCCAAGAGAAAGTGGGTACCTCACTAACCCAATTATAGTTTTCTTTACAATGTAAGCCCAATTAAAGAAAGTAAAAACTAATAGTGCTGATTCCTCTATACCACATTTCTTTGCTGCTTAATGATTCTATCGTATGTGCATAATATCATTTCTGCCAACAAAGAAGACTAGGTAAAAATAAAATAAGATTTTAATAAAAGATTAAAATACTAGAAAGACAATAAGGAGACCAGAAATCCAAAGAGCACTACCACTTCTTGGACAGTCCAGGCTATGAATCTTGAGTACCAAAGGGAGAATTTTGAAGAAATTTTCAATTCAATCTTTCTTTGCAAAGAATCAGTGGGCTTGACTAAGAGAACTCAAAGTAGTAAAAATTAAATAATAATTTTGTGGATGATGAACAAAGTTTTAATTAAAAATAGTAATATGTATAATTTACCGCTCAGGACAATAAACAAACCATCAAGTCATTTCTTAAGGCTATAACATATCTCAGATGTTGTGTGTCTTACAATTTTCAGCATATTTAAAAAATAGTGTTTAAGAATAAATAGATCCTCATATTTCAAACCAATTTTAATTATAGT